>MU204326.1:1750299-1760988 GCA_017309775.1 Paedocypris sp. Pulau Singkep | reverse complement strand
TGATTGCGTGTCAAACCAAAAAAAAAAAAAATAATAATAATCTCAAGTGATAAGTCAAGGTACCGCTGTATTTCAAATAATATTCCTGTCAATGGAGATAAATATTAAATGAATGAGGAAAAGATGCTTCACTGTGCAGCGTTACTGTGAATAACAGTCGTCTCTCACCTCCTTTTCCAGGCTGATCTTCTCCTCCTTCTGCTGCCTCAGGGTGGCGCTCTCACACTCCACACGCTCACGCTGAGCTCCAGCTGGGCCCATTCAACCACAGCAGGAATCTGGAAGAGCAACAGAGAAAACTCACACAAGCTACTTACAAATAAATGGATAGAAATTTGACAAAAAATACACTGATAAAAATGTATACACGTATGAATATAAAATTCAGCAGTATTCACGTATATGCAAATATATTCATGTATCTATATATTTATAGATACAGCACATACGTAATTACATGTAACGCATTATCATAACCTAAATAGTGTACCTTATTATGTAGTATTTAATATGTTTTCTAGTTATGTTTTATATCATATTTACTGCTTAAAGTCCATTAAAAATCCATTAAAATTAAAAAGAAGTAAAGCAAACAAAAAAAAAAGTGTTGACACAATGATTTGTATTGATTTGACAAAAAAAAGTGTATCTTATTTATGTAAAAATATTAGCAAATAAACGTTCATTGATCATGTGCCTTTTAATCCGGTGTATCTTATAGTCCAGAACACATGTGGAAAAAGATGGATATCTAACTATCTATCTATCTATCTATCGATCTATCTATCTATCTATCTATCTATCTATCTATCTATCTATCTATCTATCTATCTATCTATCTTACTATCTATCTATCTATCCATCCATCCATCCGACGGACTGACTGTCTGTCTGCCTCTCTATCTATCTATCTATCTATCTATCTATCTATCTATCTATCTATCTATCTATCTATCTATCTATCTATCTATCTATCTAACTATCTATCCATCCATCCATCTATCTATTTATCTATCTATCCATCCATCCATATATCCATCCATCCATCCATCCATCCATCCATCCATCCATCCATCCATCCATCCATCCATCCATCCATCCATCCATCCATCCATCCATCCATCTATCTATCTATCTATCTATCCATCCGTCTGTCCACCCACCCACCCATCCATCCATCCATCCATCCTTCCAGTAATCCATCACCCGCACACACGCATGCACAGAAATGTATAAAACGGTGTCAGAGTTGAGATCTCTTTGGCCTTGGACCCCGTCTCCTTGCACCCCCCCCCCCACGACTCTGCGCTTTCATGTCTGCCGAGCACAGCAGCCCCTCATCTGAGGCATGAGCGCAGACACAACCTCTCAGCATCACTTCTGGACCAGTAGACCTGCCTCCGCTAATCTGCCTCTGAAAAAACTCACACGCACAGGGTATCAGGCACCACCAGACAGACAGTAATCGGGCATCATTTATGAGCAGGAACAAAAGAGAGGTGTGAGCCGAAAAACAAACACGCCCAGAGAGAGAGAGATAGAGAGAGATGGAAAGGGAGGAAGACAAAGAGAAGTATGTGAGCAAAGAGTGAGAAAAGATCCCCAAGTAAACCTTAGTTAAGCTATTTGTACCTGCGTGTGTGTGTGTGTGTGTGTGTGTGTGTGTGTGTGTGTGTGTGTGTGTGTGTTCACAAAACATGCAAGAGAACTGAAGTCTAGAAAATTGGCCACAGGTGTGAGTGGGAGTGTGAACGTGTGAGTCTGTGTGTCCTGCTCAGTGATTGGCTGAGAGAGCAGAGAGAGAGAGAGAGAGAGAGTGACAGAGATAGATAGAGAGAGAGAGAGAGTGACAGAGAGAGAGAGAGAGAGAGAGAGTGACAGAGAGAGAGAGGGCAAGACAGAACAATATAGAGAAAAAAAGAGTAGAGAGGAAGAAACATGAAGAGAAAGACTAAAAGAGAACAGAGAGAAAACAATAGAGATAGAAAGAAAATGAGAATAGAGAAAGAGAAAAAAGGAGAGAGAAAGACTAAAAGAGAACGAAAGACTGAAAGAGAGAGAGAATAAGAGAGATAGAGAGGAAAAGAAAAAAAGAGAGAAAACAGAAGGAGGGAGAAACGGAGAAAACAATAGAGATAGAGAGAAAATGAGGATAGAGAGAGAAAAAAGAGAAAGACTAAAAGAGAACAAAAGACTGAAAGAGAGAGAAAGGAAATGAGAAGAAAGAGAAAACAGACAGAGAGAAAAAATATATAGAGAGAAAAAGAGGAGAGAGAGAGAGAAAATAGGAGAGAGACTAAAAGTGAACGAAAGACTGAAAGAGAGAGTGAGAGAGAAAGAGAGAGAGCATTCATACACTCTGGATGACTTTTTATTCAAATACTGCACTATAAAAACCTCATAATAATAATAAACCTAATAATAACCTGATAATATTGGATATCAGCATATTTTTTTGCTCAGAATCGTTAAATCAAGTGATTAATGATCAATAATTCTAAGGGATGTTGCACCTGTTGCTGCCGCCGCTGATGTTCCGTCTGGTATTTGTGAAGAAGTCGGTGTGTTTTCTGTCTTTCTCTCCTCAGGCGCTGCACACAAACACACAAATACGCAATTACACAAAAACACCGACAAATCATGCTTGAATTCGTGCTTTTCTTGAGTTTCATATCTGTATTCACCCAACAAACGCGTTTTAGAAGCCACACGAGGGCATATTAAAATAAAAGGGCGAATGGAAATTCGAAAAACAAAGGGGCGGATTTGAATTTCTCAATGAAAATCAAAATAAACATCAACTGGCTGTCGCTAAAACGTAAAGTCTCATGCAAATCCCCGAGCGTCGCCTCATTTACATAGACTTATGCACAACGAGTGCGAGAATAATCCCTGTAAAACAGCCGAGAATGCCTGGAAAATATATTCATCCCCTTTAATTATGGATCATTTTTGTTGCATGTGGTGCTTAGAAGCAAACAAAGCGCTCGGCAAACATAGACTTGTGGATTTGAAATGTTCAACTATCAGTGGCTAAATAAAGTGGTTAGGGCCATTAAAAACACCAAAGACGAATGGTTTGGATGCCATGTCGTTTTAGCAGGACATGACCAAGCCCGCCATGTTTTTGTGCAGCTGTGTGGTGTGAGAGAGTGTGTGAGGAAGAATACACCAAGATCTGAGTGTGTTTCTGACAGAGAGAGAGAGAGAGAGAGAGACAGACAGACAGACAGTGACAGAGAGAGAGAGAGAGAGAGAGAGAGAGAGAGAGAGAGAGAGAGAGAGAGAGAGAGAGAGAGAGAGAGAGAGAGAGAGAGACAGTGACAGAGAGAAAGAGAGAGAGAGAGAGAGAGAGACAGAGAGAGAGAGAGAGAGAGAGAGAGTGGCGGACAGATAGAGAGAGAAAGAGAGGGGGGGGGCTGAGTGAGAGAGGGAGTGGGGGACAGAGAGAGAGAAAAAGAAAGAAATAAAAGATGTGGAAGAGAGAGAGACAGATAGTGTGTGTGTCTGAGAGAGAGAGAGGGAGAGAGACAAAGTGTGTGAGAGGGAGAGAGAGAAGAAAGAGATAGAGGAATGGAGAGGTTAAGGAAGAGAGAGAGAAAATGTCTCTTCAAAAAACGTGTGCGTGTGCGTGTGTGTGTGTGTGTGTGTGTGTGTGCAAGAGTTTCAGTGGAGAAAGACTAAAAGAGAACAAAAGACTGAAAGAGAGAGAGAGCAAGAGAGATTGAGAGGAAAAGAGAGATAAAACAGAAAGAGGGAGAGACACTGAGAAAACAATAGAAATAGAGAGGAAAAGAGGATAGGGAGAGAAAAAGGAGAGAAAGACTGAAAGAGAGAGGGAGAGAGAGAGAGAAAAGAGATAGAGCAAAAAAAGAGATAAAACAGAAAGAGGGAGAGACAGCGAGAAAACTATAGAGATAGAGAGAGAAAAAAGAGGAGAAAAAGACTTATAGAGAACGAAAGACTGAAAGAGAGAGAGCAAGAGAGATAGAGAAGAAAAGAGAAAAAAAACAAAAGGAGGGAGAGACAGAGAAAGCCTGAAAGAGAGAGAGAGAGAGAGAGAGAGAGAGAGAGAGAGAGAGAGAGAGAGAGAGAGAGAGACTTTGTGAAACAGTGAAAGAATAGAGACGAATTCCACCACATCGTGTTGATGAGCAAGAATGTCGCTGTCGTGTGTTATGAGGACATAATTGTTTTCACCAGAGGTCACGTGTCATTAAGCACGTCTTACGTAAAGCTATGACTAATGTGCGTCAGGCCCGAGGCGGAGATCAGCACAGGACGAGCGGCTTGACCTCAACCTCGGTCATCACAGTCCTTCACAGATCCAGCCTGTGATTTACATGTGCTTCACATGACTCGTGTGAAAGATCTCCACTCAGAAGCAGTCAGGGAGTCTGTGCGCTCCTCACAGAATATACGTAGAAGATCATTTCCATCTTCCCAGCACGTTCCTCTGTGACTCAAACATCCCGTTTCACAAACAAACAACTTCCTCTCTACACCGGTGAACAAGCTGGATCCACGTACAAGAGACGTGACTTAAGAAAAAGAGAGAAAAGAGTAAAGAGGAGAAAGAGAAAAAAGAGGAGAGACTAAAAGAGAACGAAAGACTGAAAGAGAGAGAGAGGCAGTGAGAAAACAATATAAAGAGAACAAAAGACTGAAAGAGAGAGAGAGAGAGAGAGAGAGAGAGAGAGAGAGAGAGAGAGAGAGAGAGAGAGAGAGAGAGAGAGAGAGACAGGAAAAGTTTCAAAAAGAGAGAAATCAGAAGACTAAAAGAGAACAAAAGACTGAAAGAGAGAGAGAGAGAGAGAGAGAGAGAGAAAGAGAGCGAGAGAGAGAAAAAGAAATAAAAAGAGGAAAACATGGTATCCTCTTTGTTATCCAAACAGAGAGAAAACAATATAGATTGAATAGAATAGATAGAAAAAGAGGAGAAAGGGGAAAAAGAGAAGAGAGAGACTAGAAGAGAACGAAATACTGAACTTCCTATTCAGTGCAACACGCATTAATAAATCAATTCAAAAATGTACAATAGTGCAATATATTACAGACACAGAACTTTACAGCGGTGGAATTTGTGGATATATATGGGTTATAAAAATATATGGACAGATGGCGAAATCGCCTTGTTCACTCAAGAAAGTAACCGCGATAAAAATCGATTATGGTTTGTCGCGCACAATTAAAATGTAACGAGTAACGATAAGTGTCAATTCAAATGTAGTGGAGAGAAAAGTACAGCTACTCATCAGAAATGCAGTGGAGTAGAGAGTAAAAGTTGCTTATATTTTAGATACTCAGTACAAGTACGAAGTAGCCCAAAACATACTTAAGTAAAGTAACAAAGTACATTTACTCAAGTACCTTACATCCCTGACCTAACAAAATATGATTATTATTAAAGACGTCTGTGAAGTTGTAGACTGGCTGTACTTCAATTAAAGACTCACATGTTTATTTGAATGTTTTATTTATAATAATGTATTTTAATATATTAATGTTTAGGTGTTCATACTTTCCTGAAAACATTTTACATCGTAGTAGTCCCGCACCTTTGTTGCCCCGCCCACCCACATCGCCACGCCCCCTGCAGTGTGTGTCCCTTCTTTTTGAGGAAAACGAGAGGCGATGAAGTGCGTCTGCCTTTCAGAGAGTTACTCTTGAGAGAAACAGCACGCTCCGTTCGAGCACATGGTCAGAACATTCTGTTATCTTCTTTAAATGTTTATCTTTTCTTTTCTCCATCCCTCACAAACACAGCTGACATCTGAAGCCACAATGCACAGCCAATGAGGATCAGCCAGTGTGACTAGAAATACATTAAAAGCTAATTGTTTTTTTCTTTTTTGAACTAAAGTCTGGCACATTTGAATCAATTTATGAACTGTAAGTCAGTCCGATTTGATTTGTCCTCCATGTTAACCAGGTCTTTTTGTCAGGCTGACAAAGTCATGCGGCAGCAGTTTTGTGAAAGAAGATAAAAAACAGAAATTTGATTGGCTCTTAAAATAAATCTGAAATAATCCGATTAAAAAGAAGGAAATGTGTGAAATGAAGCGATTATGCGATAAAATAATAATCCAGAATCGAGTTCAAGTTCATTTATATGGCGCTTTTCTTAGTCCGAGTCCAACGCAAAGACGCTATGTGAAAAAAAAGCCTTTAAAAAGAGAAATGTCGATTTTTTATATGAGTTTTAAAAATTTGGGGGAAAAAAAAAAAGAGTCAGTTAAAAAGGAAAAAATATGGCTGTTGTTGATAAAGTGAAAGCACAATGATTTGTGGGAAATCTACTACTGTGGGACTATTTTTTTCAGAAAAGTTTCTATGTCAATCATTTGTACATTAATATAAACAAAATATATATTATTATGTTTAGTTACTAAATATTAGACGTCTGCTTGCTCAGCTTGCGTTTCCTACAACTACAAAACAAAAGCTTATATTATTAAAAAAAAAACATTTTTTTTTTAATTAAAAAAAAGTACTTAAAATATATTTTTTTATAATCTTGACCAAGACAGTAATAAATAATAACCAATACATTATTTAATGATCATTATCAATAATCCTTGTTTTTAAACCAATGGCATGCTATAAGATGAATACGTTTATCAGAATAATATGCAGATATTTATGTAAAAAAGGCAATTTCAGTAATTACAGTAATTTATTTGGTTCAGTCTAGACTTGAACTGAAATATTAAGAACGTGGTTTGTCGTTTAAAGAAAAAACTACATTTTCCCTCCACACCCCTCAGCAAGGTCTTTAACAAGTGCTAATTAGAATGAGTGTTTGGCTCTAATGAGTCTATTAAATTTACAATTACTCGTAAAACCACCTTCCTTTACCAACAACCAAGAGTCACTTCCATCTCATTTCCCAAACACCTGTGACCTCTGACCTCCTCACCTGTAGCATTGGCAAGAGCCGAGAGAGAGAGAGAGAGAGAGACACACACAGACAGAGAGAAAGAGAGAGAGAGAGAGAGAGAGAGAGAGAGAGAGAGAGAGAGAGAGAGAGAGAGAGAGACATAAATAGATATCAAAAGGGAGACAAAACGAGATGCAGAGGCAGAGAAAAAGAAAACAATCTCCAGGTTGATAATAGACAGGAAATCCTCAGAGAAACAGAACACAAATACAAAGTCAGAGATCCAAGCAATGAACAGGTGGGATGTAACAATTAAGCCCCTGATGAAAATGAAAGAGAAAGAGAGAGAGGAAAGAGAGAGAGAGAGAGGAGGGGGATCAAGGGATTAGGAAACCTCGTGGAAAGAGAACTAAGAAACTAAGTCAGAGAACCGAACAAACAGAAAGATGTAAAAAGATGAAACGAATAGGCCCATGATGCAAAAAATAGAGAAAGTGTGCAAGAGGGAGAACAGGAGAAACAACAAGTGAAAAAATTGAAACAAAAAGACGATAGAATGAAAGCGAGAGATAGAGAAAGAATGAAATGAAAGGAAAATAGACCGAAACATCTCATCACATCTTAGTAAGGGAAGACGAGTAGAAACTGAGAGAATATTAGCCGAGTAAAATAATCACGTCTATCCTACATATAAAACGAGTTCCCTTCCTTCTTCTCCCCAAAGCCTTGTAAATAAACGGCAGGAAACGCGTGAGCGACTGACCTTTCCTGCTCTAAAGTGGTTCGGGCCACTTTCAGGTCCTTCATCTCGCCCTCCGTCTGTTCCAGTTGCTGGGTCACCACCTCTTCTTTCTGTTTCCACGCCAACAGATGCTCTTGCAGGCAATCACATCGCCGTTGACATGACAACCACTTTTCCTCCTTTTCCCGCAGGTCTTGGGACAGTCTGGAGGGGAAACATGAATACATTGACTTATGACAACCCATTAACACCCACATGCAATCAGCATATCCACACACACACTTGCATTCATTACAAAGTGGGGACTCTGCCATACGTATATAGAATAAAATACATCTCTTGCCTGTTTACTGTAACCAAACCTCATCCCCTCCCTTTATTTGCACCTTAACCAAAAATTCCGTATAACCTCAACCCTAAAATCCCATCTTTACCTTTAAAATTATGGAGCCCAGCCACATGTCCCCACAAAACACCTAAACGCCTACACACACACACACACACACACACATATGACAATCCCATTGCCACACCTCCAACCAAAACTACCGCCATTGTTTCACTGATGGATTGTTGAATTCCCAAGTCTGTGTCTATTTCTCCTCCAAGTCGGAGGAGGAAATGTGATTCTACAACTAGCAGATCTTATCCGTCCTGACATCCTCATGTGACGTCCTCCTCTGCCCTTCATTGAGGAAGACGCTTCAGGAACAGATCCGATAACGGCGCTCATCCCACGTGGAGCAGCTATCACTTAAACATCAGCGTCCTCATAAAAGAAGATATCTCGCGGCCTTCTGAAGGCACCAGAGCTGGGAGAACTAAGGGAGAAGTTCTAGACTGGTGTTGGGTTAATCTGAGAGCGATAAGAGTCCCAGAAGAACCAAACAACTGTGGATTCGCTTGCCGGATAGCCAGGGCAATGGGAAATAAATGGGAAAAAGAATTCCGCGGATGATAAGTTGCATAAAGCTCGGCCCAAGCGAATAAAGCGTTCACGCATGTGTTGGCGATAAAGTTAAATACCAACCGAAGGCAATGTGGGGAGCACATGGGAGGCTTGGAAGAGCGAAAACCTCGGTGAAAGATGACAGAGGCCGAGGTTAAAAAAAGATGCGGTCCGATATCTCTCGTCAGAACAAATCATTAGCGCCCGTGACATGCGAGTCCGCTTTGGAGATATCATGGCTCCTCTGGGATTGGGGGAAAATTAAAGGCGCTTTGAAAACAGAGATGTGAAGAGTCTGTATGAAAGAGAGAGGTGCGGGTATCACTGAAACCCAAAGCCCAGCGAGTGGGAAGTGCTTCCATCTGTCATCACAGAGCTGCTTCACACGTACCTTGAGCCGGCCGATACATTACACAATTTAATATCTATACAATATCACGCTCACACACTCACACACACACACACACAGAGAACGGGGGGAGGAGGAGGGTGTCAGATCTTCAAACAAGCTCACATGTGCCGTCCTCCGAGCTCAAAGAAATCACAGCACTCGTCTCCCTTATTTCCACCTTTTGTTGTGATAAAAGACCAAAAGGACTGGATTTATTTCGTTTCATCTGTTCGAGAAATCCGAATCGATCTGGACTTGAATGAAAAAATCTGGATTGCGTTGGCATCAATTACCGTGGTTGTATTCACGCGGCAGGTTTTTATCTACAAATGATCAACTTTAACAAATGATTAGTAGTAAAAAAAAAAACTTGTTTTTGGGTTCATTGAAATATTTAAAAACTCAAAAAATTTAGACAAATCGTCGCACTTATTCTCTTAGTTCGTTTTTGTTTAGGAAACAAAGTTTCTGTTGCGTATTTCGTGTAACTGTTGTTCATATCTATTGTCCATCTGGAGGCATTCATACACCAGACAAAAAGCTGGACACACAGAAAATGATCCAGATTTAAGTTCTTACGAGGACCGTTTTCTTCAATCCTTATGAGGACCATTTTTTCTATCCTTTTGTGAACCGTTTTTTCTATTCTTATGAGGACCCTTTTTCATATCCTCATGAGGACCGTTTTTGCCCATCTTTATGAGGACAGTTTTTTTCTATCCTTATGAGGAGCTTTTTTCTACCATTAAGAGGACCTTAAATGTTCAAATATTGTTTATTATTGTTCAATTTTTCTCAAACAGAAAAACAACAAGTAGAAACCAAATGTAATCCTTTATGATTTAATTGTTTAAGTTCAGGGAACTTTAATTATTTGATGGGGTCAAAGTTGAGAATTACTCTAGTAAAGGCCATTTGTTGAAAAAAATAAAAGACCGGTTTTCTTCATGTTGTGAAATTTGACTCTACAAAAACATCAAAGATGTGATCTCAGGACCTGAGTTGAACCAACCAAACACAATTTACTGCTCATCAGTTCAACAGCCATAATTTTATTAAATGAGGAACGTTGAATGATCAGTCAATTTACCCATTTAGGCATTCGTTTTGGGAGTGTTTGTCATGGCCGACCTTTTATTTTGATCTCTCCCGAATAAACAGAAAACATGGAATATATTTGCATTCATTCATACCTCTCGATAGCGGCCCTTTGTTCGCCGCTCTTTTGACTGCACGACGCCTGCATTTCTTCCACTTCCACGGACTTCATTCTGAAAGACACAGGAGATAAGGCTTCACTTTAGCATCTGTTCCCTCTTTCCTCAATCGCTCCCTGCATTCATGAGATCCGGAAGAAAAACACTCTCCCCGTGGCATTCACTTCTAACAGCAGACAGTCAGGTGGAGCAGCCACACAATGGCGTGTAAGCTCGTGCGCTGCAGTGTGTGATGTTAGCAGGTACCATCGCCGGATAAAGGGTGTTGAAAACTCAGCCAGTGAGTAAAAGCCAAAAGGAAGCAGGTGGGAAAAAAGATGGAAACACGATCTGACATACAGCTGTGAAGTGTTGCTTTTTCCACTCCGCACGGGTTCGGGAACATGAAATTTACTTTCGGCAAATACCGGATTATTGGGGTAATAAAGACAGTGACTGTTTGGAATGGAAAACTAAGATGAAAAAAAACTATTAAAAAAAAAAAAAAAAAAAAAAAAAAAAAAAAAAAAA
>MU204326.1:1712662-1738471 GCA_017309775.1 Paedocypris sp. Pulau Singkep | reverse complement strand
AGAGAGTGTGTGTGTGTGTGTGTGTGCGTGAGAGGGAGAGAGAGTGAGTTTGTCAATGCGAGTGACACACTTTCTCTCTCTCGCTGTGTGTGTGTGTGTGTGTGTGTGTGTGTGTGTGTGTGTGTGTGTGTGTGTGTGTGCGTGTGTGTGTGTGCATAAGAGAGTAAACAGGAGAGCGTGATGAATGATGTAGTGTGGGTCATGAGGCGGTCACCATCAGCTCTGTTTCACTCAGTCTCAGAGCTTCTGTCTGCTGCTGCTCATCACACACACACACACACACACTTCCACACGCGTGTGTCTCCCTGGCGGCGACTAATGATGATGTCACAGTTTATGATTGGCACGATGACGTGTACAATAGGGAAAAAAGGGAAATATAACTTTATCTTACTTAGATATATAACTTTTGCGATCAAATGTTAAATCTGAGGAGGTTCTGTGGTGTGGAACTTAAACACCGTAATGATTAGAACTGTAAGACACTGTTTTTGATTATAGTTATCGATATGACTGAATAAGGTCATATAATACATATTCTTAAACATATAGTTAAAAACCGACATTTGGGCAAATTAAACAGACTGCACACCATAAAAAAAGTTTTTTTTATACAGTCATGTATAAAATGTATAGTCACATAATAATAATAATTTCAGACACAAAAATTATGTCAGACGCACCCATAAAAATTAAAAATGGCATTTTTAGTTACGAGTGCAAACAATTTGAGGTTTCAAAACGAAAACGTACAAACCGTTGAAAATGACTTGCGAAAATGAATGAGAGGCTTTGAGAGAGCATGGACTAGATTAAAATGCCTTAAGGTCAAAAGCAAATAATTTGGAGAAAATTATGCAAGTGACACATTTATTTCCGGACTTGAATCTAAACAAGGGACAAGATTACAAAATGTATAGTATTATAATAGTCTCGTATTATTTATTGTGTCATCATCGTGAAACGACTCGTACACTTTTTTTTTAAATATCTCTTCTGCCTTCATAAACCTCGAAAGCGACAGAGCGTCACGTGACAACGTGTGTGCGTGCGCGTGCCCGCGTCCCTCGCCGATCGTGACACACATTTCCGACGGATCGGCATGAAAGTTAGATGGAAAAAAACGTGTTGGCGCATTTCCGCATCGGTGACTCCAGCAGAGCGCGCGCGCACACACACACGCGCACACACGCGCACACACACACACACACACACACACACACACACACCACGGGCCACTGTAAACAAAATACCTGCGCCTTCTGTACCCGTTCACCTCACAATGACGCACGCGCAACAGGCCGAGGGGGCGGAGACCAGCGGGGCGGAGCCACGCCCCCGACGGGGTGAGCGAGAGGCGAGTTCGCGCCACCGCGTCTCAATCATCCGCACGCAAACGCCGCTCGAAATGCACCAAGTGATTTGCATAAAGCAAACACCTACACACACTCAACGTCTGACGTACAAACAGAGCTGCCTGTGTATACATGAAAAAAAAAAAAACTTGCCATAACACTTTGACTCACAAAAGAGATTCTTAGTGTTTGCAGAGTTCAATCTAACTCTACCGCAAAAGCTAAAAAAACAAAACAAACTAACAAAAAACAAATCATATAAATAAATAAATATTAAAAAAAACTTGCCAAAACACAGAGAATCTTAGTGTTTGCAGAGTTCAATCTAACTCTACCGCAAAAGCTAAAAAAAACAAAAAAAAAACAAACAAACAAAAAATAAATCATATATAAATAAATATGGAAGAAAAAAAAACTTGCCAAAACACTGACTCACAATAGAGATTCTTAGTGTTTGCAGAGTTCAATCTAACTCTACCGCAAAAGAAAAAAAAAAACAAACAAACAAACAAACAAAAAACAAATCATATATAAATAAATAAATATGAAAAAAAAACATAACATTGCCATAACACTTTGAATCACAATAGAGATTCTTAGTGTTTGCAGAGTTCAATCTAACACAAAGCTAAAAAAGCTAAAAAAAAAAAAAAAAAAAAAAAAAATCATATATAAATAAATAAATATGAAAAAAAAAAAACTTGCCATAACACTTTGACTCACAATAGAGATTCTTAGTGTTTGCAGAGTTCAATCTAACACTACCGCCAAAGCTAAAAAAACAAAAAAACAAAACAAAACAAAAAAATCATATATAAATAAATGAATATAAATAAATAAATAAATATTTATAAAAAATAAATATAAATCAACGAGTCCCTGTCTTTTCACAGTCTGGTTCACTAATTTTGCCTAGAACCACCCGCTGACACAGAAAAAATGTGTGTGTGTGTGTGTGTGTGTGTGTGTCGCGTGTGTTCCCATTTTTAAAAATACAATATAGTTTGTTGTTATAAACACAAGGATTTAACGAAAATACATCGGTACGTTTAGTAATCAACACCGGAATGTTTAGTAAATAAAAAAAACATTTTACAGTGTTATTTATAAACAATAATTATCTCCAACGGCAATAATATAAACCGCACTTTTCTTTCTTTGTGAAGCTCCTTTGAAAGAAACCTATTACAATTTTAATAATATCATTTAAATAATATAATTTTATATCTTATATCATAATGCTTTAAATATTTTAATTTACTCATTATTATATTACTCATTATCATATTACTATTAAAGCTAGCTTTCAAATGTATTTTAATGTTGATATTAAAAATAATATATATATAAAATTATATCAACAAATTTGTGTTGATATAAACAGCATATCATGTGAAGAAGATGATAATCAGTGCACTACATCAAACAAATCACTGCCAATTCGGCCACAAAATATTCAAAAGACGTTTAAAAATAAAAAATTGTGTTCCAGGACAATAACAGCACGCACAACTTAAAAAAAAACGAATGAACTGTATTTCCGTTTCATTTACCACCTGAGGGCACCGCATGAAAAACTAAATCATTTCTACGTCTATTACTTAATTTTTCCATCAGCCGAAAAAAAAAAAACCGAAAAAACAGTCGACTCTCTCCTCTCTTCCACCTCACGTTCAGCGTTCTCATCACGCTGCAATTATCCCAGAACAGCGCGTGCAGGTTTTCCAGTTTAAACATCACATTGGTGGTGTATGGAGTCGAACGGATCTCTCAGCATCATCACGAGAACCTTCTCTTCTCACACCTTCTGTTCTCTCACTCGTCTCGTTTGCACGTCGAACAAGTAGCGGCCACTACAGTAAGTGAGGGAAACTGCGACGGTGTTAACGCGTTAATTTTTAATATTTTAAATGAGTCGAGTGCCTTTTCTTTTTAACAGACTTGTTTTTTTCCCCCTTAAAGTTTGAACACGGATGAACAACGGACACATTTTCTTCTTTAGAGACTCCGCACATCGACTTTGCGTTATAAATAAATAAGTAAATAAACTTGAGTATAATTACCTGCGTCCGCACTGATACAACTGTGCAGCACCCGAGTCTTACTGGCTTACAAATTTTAAAACAACTTGAGTATTTTACTCATTACTGAATTTAGGCTAAAATAAAGCAAAGAAAATGAAAAAAAAAAAACCTTTACTCGTTAGGTTTTGTTTTCTAATACAGAAATGAATTTTAACATTTCCATGTTTCAAAAATGTTAAAACAAAATAGATAAAGAACAAAAATAATATATAAAAAAAATGAGCTGACTTTGATGTGATTCTACTTGGTCATTTAAGTCATTGCCTACAGTGGAGTAGAGAGTAAAAGTTGCTTATATTTTTGATACTCAGCACAAGTACGAAGTAGCTGAAAACATACTTAAGTAAAGTAACAAAGTACTTTACACCTCTTTATTTAGACTAAATATAAATGTGATATTTAGTCAGATTCAATGAATACACAGACTTAATAATAGTTCATGCACAGTTTGCAATTACTACACACGCCAACCCGGAGCAGTGGGCAGCCTTGACCTGTGGTATGTGTTGTTCTGATCAAATCCAGCATGATGAGACTATATACAGTGTTACACAGGCTAATTGTGCTTCTTTTCCTTATTCTTTCGGTTTTGTCCCAATTAAATGGAATTTCGTCCCAAATAAGTGAACATTATTAGGCGTATGTAAGAGGATTCGTTCCAGGGTTTCAGAAAGTGGCCCAATTAACCAGAATCAACTGTAAATGTCTTCTGCTGCTTTCAGAAAAAAAAAAGAAAGACAAATACTGTAGAATATTAAGGGAATCTAATCTGTAAAAACATATTCATCATTGTTATAGTGTCGTGTGCACTATTGCGAGTGATCTGGTCATTTTGTATTTACATAAATATACAACAGTGGCTTTTAGCGCTAAATGCAGAGCACACATTTCGATATGATCATATAGACCATATTGACAATCACACACACTTTAATTTACTATACTTTACTTTACTTACCAAAAAGTCAAATTAAAAAATGTGTTCTCATTCGCACAAGCGTAACATCAGCACGGAGAGAGAAAAGCGCTGCCAGAAGTCACAAAGTCAGCAAACTACACACACACACACACACCCTCTGCCTGTCACCAACGTAAATAAACACACACAAAACACACTCATTCGCTTGTAAAGAGTCATGGCAACGGGTAAATATGGCCACGCTGTGGAGAGAGTGAGGAAAGAGAAAATACAGGGAGAAGGAACATTAATCAGACGCTTTTATCCAAAGTCACCCACACTGCATCACAGTTTGTCGACCAGAGGTGTAAAGTACTTGAGTACACTTTAGGACTTTGTGTACATTTTGCTAATATTGTAAGTATTTTTTCACTTAATAGTTTTCTTGGCCAACTTGTACCTAAAAATTCAAGCAACTTTTCAATTCACGCAGAGCCAATACATTAACGCAATCAATAAAGTACAAGTACTAACACAAGTACAAATACTATGCTTCAATGTCTACATTTATTCAGTTTTTTGACACGTTCGTCATATTGTTTTTTTTTTTTTTTAATAAATTGTATTACACATATGTATATTTACAAAATGTGCACATCCTTAAAATGTACTCAAGTACTTTACACCACGACGTTACGCTGGCCTTGAGACTCAACCCCGTGACCTTTCAGGCTCCAGGCACCTCAGCTACAGAAAGAGCCGAACGTCTTCAACGACGCCAATCAACAAATCCGAGACTGAAGAAGCTGGATGGGACCTGATAAGATGAAGGAGATGAAGGAGAGGAACGAAACCTGATGAAAGAGTTTTTAGCAGCTGACCCCGTTCAGACTGACCCTTGATCTTCTGCCTCTCCTGCCCTCTTTTTCATCCCCCCTTCAGCTTTCTGGCGGGTCTGGTCAGCACATGCTGGCCGTGTTTGAAGTGTCTGGCCAGCTGCTGACCTGCTTCTCCACACGTCTGTTCCCTCTCAGGCTTCACCTCCATCAGCGCCGTGACTGGGATTCTCCTCGTGGAGTTTACTCCTCCTGTCTACATCCTCATCTTCTCCAGAGCGTAATCAGACTGTGAAGCTCTTGACCGAACAGACCGCTAGACCTCACGCAGCACATGCCCCGTATGTGGAGCCAACCGTCACACACACACACACACACACACACACACACACACTACACAATGCGCTCAAGCCAAATTGGGATTTCTAACAAACCCTGCAACCTCAGTTTTACAGTGGTACCTCAAGGTACGAATGTTTCTACTAGCAAATGTTTCGAGTTATGAAGCGCGTCTTTGAGAAAAGTCTCCAGTAAAAAAAAAAAAAAATCAATATTTAAATCAACATAAGAATATTCATCAAAATTCAAAATTGACATGAGACATTAATACGTCTCTAATTACAAAGTTTGCGCCTTACGAAACTGCTCTTGGCACAAATTAATTTTGTAAGTTGAGGCATCAGTGTATTTTCGTTCCCATCTTGCCATACATAGCAGAACTAATTCCGTTTTGTGTGTGTGTGTGTGTGTGTGTGAGAGAGAGAGAGAGAGAGAGAGCGAGGAAAAAAAAAGAAAAAATTGACTACATTTAGATTTAAAAAACTTTTATCTTACTAACCTTCAACAAAGAGAAAATCAATTTCCAATGTCCAATTTAGTTCTGCCATATTGTCGCGTGTTTGCTTTGTGGACTAATATATTTCTGAAATGACTCTTTATGTGAAAGCTCCGTTGATTTATCAGAAGGAAACCCTCCTTATTCAAGACCGAGTCCAGGATTTGCAGCTCAGCTTTTACAGACTTGTCATCCGAGTGAGAAGTGCAGCACGCGCTGTAGAAGAAAACTCCAGAAGTCCGTGACGGGACAGGAACGTGTGAACTGAGCAGAGTAAATATCAAGAAAGCGAGGGATGAAAGCCGTTAGTAGAGCTGGAGTTGCAGCTCTAAGGTCGTTGGGTTCGATTCACCAGGAAAGCATTACGTTTGTTCCGTAGAATGAAACGTGTTGACTTGGTAAAGTCTTCAAGAAAATTAAAATGTGGATGATTGTGAGGGCAATCTGAGAAAGGAGAAATGATGAACGGCAGAAAACCTCCAAAAAAGGCCCTTTAATTGAAAAAAGATGGCGCTGGTAATGTCTTCTCAATGAGGATGTTTGGAGAGGAGGCATCTTCTGCTTGGTGTTCCCTCTCATCTTGAGGTCTTCAGTGAGCTAGACTTCTGATTGGCTGAGGAATGACGTCTCTTCTGGAGAATAGTGGGGTGATTATAACCATGCTAGATAGCCTCATAAACACCTTGCTGAAACACATCTTCTCTTACATATGAATAGAAGAAAAAAGAAAAAGATAAATGTACGGTAAAAATGGATGCATGATCATGGCTGTTTTTTTTTTGCTAAAGACATTTTTTTCCTTTAATTTAGAAGAAAAAGAAAAAAAAATTATTCTTCAATGGAGTCTTGTTCTCAAAGTGTGAAGACCATTTTTGGAGGTACATTATTGTCGTTTTGTGGGAATAATGAAGATTCATCTCACGCTTTCCTATCTTTGTCCTTACTGTACATTATCTATTGATACATTGTTTATTAAACTGTGTCACTGTATCAACCTGCAAGCAGGATGAGCAAACAAACCTGTCTGTGAAGTGATGGATAAATAATAAAACATTATAAATGTACGGTAGGAAAAAATGGAGGCACGATCATTCAATATCAATGGAGTCAAAACGAACCAAGGCTTTTTGCTTTCTACTAAACCGGTTTCCAGGAGCTCTTCAGTTGTTTGTACATGAAAAGAACGTCGCCATAGCGATCCAAAGCAGCGAGAGTCTGACAGACGAGTGCGGAGTCACAGCATCCGTCAGTTCTTAAGAACGGTTTCATAAGAGGAGCACAAATAATCCTGAAGAACCTTCACCAGTCAAGAACATCACAGCGCAGTGCAGTTCATCTGCTTCATCACAATTCCACAATATCTGAATTCTGCATAATTTGTCATTTCCATCTGTTCATCCATTCATCCATCCATCAATACATCCGTCCATCCATCCATCCATTTGTCTATCCATCCATCCATACGTCCGTCAGTCCGTCCGTCCATCCATCCATCCATCTATCCGTCCGTCCGTCCATCCATCCATCCATCCACCTCCCTCCATCCATTCATCCGTTCATCCATCCATCAATGTCTATCCATACATCCATCCATCTGTTCGTCCATCCATCCATCCGGTCATCTATCCATCCATCTGTTCATCTATTCATCCATCCATCCGTCCTTCCATCCATCCATCAATCCTTCCATCCATCCATCCGATCATCCATCCATCCAACCATCCATTTATCTATCCATCCATCTATCCATCCATCCATCCATCCATCTGTTCATCTATACATCCATCCATCCGTCCTTCCATCCATTCATTTGTCTATCCATCCATCCATCCGTTCATCCATCCATCCAGTGGCAATAGTGGTCCAGTGGTAGATATTTAGACTTGTGACCAAAAGGTAGCATGTTAACACTAACCCTCACTGATTAGCACTTTTTAATCACGTTTTAATACTTTTTAAATAGGGTTTTTCGAGGCTTAATTTTATTGACTGCACTATTTATTTGTTTGTTATTATCGTTAGGAAGGTTGTGAGTTATGTGTGTGTGCTGCCAGACACCTGAATTTATAATGAATAAAGATTAATAAAGGTTTATCCTATCTATCCTAACCCTCAAATACGGGATACAAACTCATTAAAACTCATTAAAAAAAAAAGAAAAAAAAAAAAAAAGAAATAGCAGCGTTGCCGAGCAGACTTCACTTCTGGCTTATTTTGGTTATTGTCTCCCTCATCATTTGCTCCTAAGAAGAAGAATGTTGATCCAAATAAGCAAATGAAAAAAAAATAAAAAAAAAAAAAAGTTCGTCAGGATTCAATCCAAAACCAAGGCTGATCGGATTAACCGGCCCTATTAACCAAAATGGACTCTGTTTGTTTGTGCCGTACGTGACTTATGAGAGCCACCAAATTGAATCAGGCAGATTCCAGCATCGTCTGGCAACACAAAGAGCCGGAGAAGGAGGGAAAGAACGAAAGGCACTTACACCATCAGGAAACATTATTGCGCTCTTCCAGCGTGGGGACACAGAATAGAACATTTTGTTTTTCCGTGGATACATTTTAAAGGAGCGCAAGGTGAGGTGACACACACACACACACACACACACACACACACACACACAAAAAGCTCTGTGATCATTTCTTTGACCTTTGAGAAATGGAAAAGCCATTCTGGAAAAATAACACCTAATAAAAACACCACTACAGAGCCGGCTCCAATATTCCAGAGCGCAGTACAATAGAAAAGGAATCAAGGGAAATACGTTTCCACGAATGGTTAAATGCAATTTCTGGCACGTTACGGTGAATCACAGAAAGGGATGTGGTTTATTGTGCTAGGTTTTTTTTTGTTAAAGAAATGTTTTTTCTTTAATTTAGAAGAAAAAAAAATACTTCAATGGAGTCTTCTTAAATTACTCACAAAAATATGCAGTGTGTATAGTTATTGCACACAAACCACAGATTAAAGTCTGCAAACCCGTTTAAAATGGCAAGCAGGATGAGCAAACAAACCTGTCTGTGAACAAACAATTAAATAATAATAATTCTAAAAAGAGACAAAAAAAGTGTATGGATTAATAATAAAACAAACACTTTTGGACCTTTGTTCTAATACTCACAATTTTATTAGTACAATATGTAAAAACAGTGTGTACATTATACACCTTTAATTTATTTATATAATGTTTTTCTTTGCACGTTATTTTTTGAGGGCCTAAAAAGGCACAGAAATGAATTATTAGTATATTATTATTATATTATTATTATTATTATTATTATTATTATTATTATTATTATTATTATTGTGTGTGTATAATACCGTACATACTTTTATTTTACTTTTAACTACAAATAATATTCCTATATACTGTTAAACAAACAAATAATATTACTGTATACTGTTATACCTATAAATAAATTTTTTTTATACAAAAAAAGTATCCAAATCTAAAATTATTTTTATAAATAACCTATTCATAAATATAAAAATATATACGTATAAATACCTGTGGCTCGCTACACTTTTCTGCCCATTTTTGCGTTCTTTTACACAGGCCTGCTGTTGTTTTCCATCGGCCTCGCACTTCCTGTCGTGCTCTTTAGTTCCTCTCCTCTGCCATTGTTCCCTGGTTTCCTCACCTGAGACGTTCCAGCTCGGCCTTCACACAGCTGCAGGTCAAAGGTCCTGGAGGAAGAGAAAGAAAGAAAGAAAGCAGAAGGCCTTCAGAAAAAGGAAGAGTGTGACGGGACACGACCATTATCGTATTACGGACTTTCTTTCCAGTTTTAATAAGAAGCGCCGCTGTTTGAGGGGAAAGGGTTCACGTGCTGGTTTTCCGAAGCGTCCTGGCATGTGTTTTGCGTGTGTGTGTAAATGAGAGACAGATTTGTGCAGGGCAGATATGGAGCATTCTGGGCTTTTTTGGGGGGGATGTTGGTATGTCTGACAAGGTCGCCGTAGCAACCAGATGAAAACACACCACCTGATGGGAAAGTTTAGGAGAAAACGAGTGTCTCCATCTGTTTGATCCTGATTTCTCTGCCGGAGCGCATAGTTACCGTCATTTTAAGAGTACTTGAAAATCTTACTTGAGTAAAAGTAGAAACTGTACTGTAAAAAAGTAACAAGTCACCAATTCCAAGAAGACTTGAGTAAAAATCATGAAGTATCCAATTTTAAAAACTTAATTTAGAACTTGAATTTAGCCTCAAAAACAAGAAATTTCCATTTCTTAAAATAGATATCCGGAGCACATATTTACTGTGTAAATAGTACTTGAGTAAATGACACACTACTTTACTGTAAAAACGTCCATTACAAGTCACCAATTCCAAGAAGACTTTAGTAAAAGTCATAAAGGATCCGATTTTAAAAGAACTTAAGTATTTTACTCCTACTGAATTTAGGCTCAAAAACATTCATATCTTAATATAGAAAAAATTTCACACCTCAATGTTTCAAAATGTCAGAAAAAAAGTGGATAAAAATAGGACAAAAAGGCAGTCGGCAAAACAACAACAAAACGTGTAACCGCCCAAGAAATGAACCACGGCAGAAAAAAATACAAACTTGTTGTGCACAATTACAATGTAGTGGAGTAAAGATACAGATACTCAGTCACAAATGTAGTCAGAGCAAAAGTTGCTTATATTTTTGATACTCAGTATAAATGCAGCCAAAAATACTTGACTAAGTAACAAAATCCATGTACTCAAGTACTTTGCACCACGGTGAGGTGTATAGATCTGTTTCCACACATTTATTTCATAATATGGATTCATAATTCGAAAGCCTTTTTAAAAGATTCTACATGCACCATATAGTCCAAAGAATACGGTAGAAGTAAAAGTCATCAATGTGAAGACATTGGGAGGATTTCCCGTCATGACAAACACGCGAGCGCTTGCGTATGTGTCCATCTAAACAGGCTCGGCGTGTTCCGTGGTGAACACCTGCTGTTTGTGTGTGTGTGTGTGTGTGTTTGCACAACTCTTGTTGGTGGAGAACAGCTGTTGAGCCTCGTGGAGGACGTGTGTGTTAGCATGTTACCTTATTAGCATCAGTGCTAACCCGGTGGCAGTTTAGGGTCCTATGAAAACTACAATTCAAATCTAAAAGTGACACAGAGAAATATTTATAAAAGCAGTGTTCATCTCTTATTCTGATGTGCTGATTAAGTTGGAGTAGAACCGAGGAAAAGCGTGTGATGATTAGCTAAAGCTAACTACATTAGCTAAAGCTGCTAACACAGCTAGCCAAGAGGAAACCAAACATGGCTGCACTGTGAAGAATCGTCGCGATTAAATACACGTTTATTTACTGTCAGACATTGTTTTCTCTTTGTCCGTTTTTAAAACTTTTAAAACTTTAGTAAAAGTAAATGTGAGGAGGTGTCGCGTCAAGCTTCATTTACGACTCTTTTGCAACACATTTGTGGTATCTGAAACGTTAATGTCAATATTGTATTATAAATAAAACATATCTCTGCGGCCCTGGAAGTTCATGATGATGATGATGATGAAGGAGAAGAAGAAGAAGACCTTTAATTGTCCCAACAATGAAACATTTACATTTTGCAGCAGCCACAATGGTAAACAATAAATAAAGATAAGGAATATGAATGGAAAAAAAATTTGCACATTGTTGCATAAATAATAAATGTATTTTAATTTCATTAAAATGGTCCTAATGGCTCTAAAAGGCAGTTATAAACAGAAATGTGTGTATTATGAGTATCGAGTGAATCTTTACACTTGTACAGAAAAGCAACAGAGTACGCTAAACGACATAAAGTGAGGATTAAACACCAAATGTATTCACTGGAGGGAAAGAGAGATGGACCGAAACTTCTCCGCCGCTCAAACTCTCAAAAACAGACGTTTCCTCTGGTGAAAAGCGCACGTGAAGGACGCAAACAGCTGAATGGGAGTGAGAATGTCCTGTTCTGATCCAGCCAGGCCCAAACACAGACGACTCGGGAATGCACTGTCCTCAGAACAGTCTGTCAAATTACACACGCCTCAATCTTGTAAGGACACGGAAGACGCCTTCTAGAATATTCAGCAGTTTTCCGAAAGGCTGGAAGACGGAGGGGAAAATTACACTCATCTGTACATCTGTGTGTCGATCCTGCGATCATTTATTTAGTATTTGTGTTGCCTTTGTCAATTATATTTAGCGTTTATTTTTTATATTTATTTACACTGTATTAGACAAAGTTTCTGTGGTTTATTATTCATAGTAATTTATTATAAAAATTATGTATTATTAAATTTTTTTTAAAGTAAATTATTATTACAATAATGTGTCGCAGAATTGCCGTTTGACTTTGGAAACGTGTGTCTTAGTTGTCGCCACAAAATACCTATAAATGTATACATATATATATATATATATATATTGCATTATATTGTATATATCGAGATATATACGTATTTCTTTCTATCTATTTTTATATCTGTACTCTGCTTTTTTCAGCTTTCTCTTTTCTGCCGCTTCTTGTCTCATTGTAAAAACATTTACATTTGTCTTGAGTCTTTATCCGTCATTCAGCATCTGTCAATCACATCTATTATACGTTTTGATTTGTTGCAATTTACGCATAGCTTCGTTTTTCATCGTCTCCATTTTCACTGGAGCCTCACCATTGATCAACTTTTTTTAGCCGTTTAATGTGCTTAACGTTCCTAAAATTATTTTTGCTTTATTATTGTATTTGTTTTCTTTTTTGTTTCTTTGTAATTGTAACATATGTATATCTACACATCCAGACGATGCATTGTACTTCATCTTATCTACAAAACATTTCTTCTGCATACTCCCAATTCTCTGAAATGTCCCCTTTGTGGGTAAAATAAATTTTTTTTTTTTCAATTACATGTTTAGTTGTTTTTTTTAACCTTCATTATATGTTCGTTTCAGAGGAGCATCAATAATGTTCGTGGGTCAATTTGACCCGGAGGTCTTTTATTATGTATATAGTATATAATATAAGTGTCAGAAACCAAAAGAATCCCCAAAACAGTGTGTGTGTGTGTGACAGTGGTGTATTATGTCTCATTGTTGCAAAGAAACTAATAGTATTTGATCTTTTTGACTCTTTTTAGCTTCTATTTTGCCTGAAGGATCAAATTGACACGAACATTATCTTTGTAACAAAAACATGTAGCGGTCTTTATTGAACCATTTTTTGTTAATATGTAGATTACACTAACTAAGACAAGCAGGAGAAGTTTCAAAGTGAAAAAAAAATTTGAAGTATTTTTAAAAAAGAAACGTAATAAAACCGGCCAATTTGACTCGTAACATAATAGGAGGGTAAAATAAAAAGCTTCCACCGGTATTTACAGTCCCATCACGGTAAACACCACAGCTTTGGGAGTTTAGCGAGAGCTCTGGACATTTATGGAATCCATTATCGGGGAAATAAAGCCACATGTCGGGCGCAGAATGATGTCAGTGACGCGGCGTGAGCAGATGTCGGCTCTATTGTCTTAGCAGCACGGTGGAGTAAAGACGGATTAACGCTACACACACACACACACACACACACACACACACACCCTGTGATGTTTAGTTCTTAACCTCACACGTTACAGCCTGTGTGCAAGAGTCGTGATTATGAGCCGCGAATCCCAGAAAATCCCAGAGAGAGAGAGAGAATTATAGAAAAGAAAGATGTTGGATGGATGGATTGAAAGATAGATAAATAAATATAAAAAGGTAGTTGGATGGATACATATTTCACATTTATATTGTTTGATAGATATTGCATATAGACAGACAGATATTGTATATACAAATATGGATGGAAGGATGGATGGATTGATAAATAGATATTGCATATAGATTGACGGACAAACAGAAAGCCCTTCTATCCATCTATCTGTCTGTCTGTCTGTCCGTCCGTCCATCCATCCATCCATCTATCTATAAGTCTATCTACCTACCTACATGCAAGATCTATTTATCTTTCTATCCATCCATCCATCCATCCATCCATCTTTTTATAAACAATATCCATCCATCTTTCTTTTTATATACAATATCCATCCATCTATCTTTTTATATACAATATCCATCCATCCATCCATCCATCCTACCTACCTATATGCAATATTTATTTATTTATCTATCTATCTATCTATCTATCTATCTATCTATCTATCTATCTATCTATCTATCTATCTATCTATCTATCTATCTATCTATCTATCTATCTATCTGCAATATATATCATCCATCCATCTATATATTTATATCTATCTATGTATCTTTCCATCCATCCATCAATCAATCTAACATTATCTTACTATACCTCTCTCTCTCTCTCTCTCTCTCTCTCTCTCTCTAGTTGAATTTGAAAAGGTCATTCAACGACATGCTTTTCCTGAGAATCAGACTGATTTGAAACAACAACAAAATAGTTAAAACAAAAGTCAATTCACCATATGTAACGCAACCAAAACCAAACGTCCCGGAACTGAACCGCAAGTCACTGACCAATCAGCAGTGGCGGGATAGAGTACAGGCCAAAGTGTGAATCACGTGAAGCGTCAGGCCTGTGGAATCTTCCGTCTGGTCCGAGCGTGAGGTTCTGATCAGCGGCGTAAAGCTTTAGAGTCACGGAGAGACATTCCCAATCCCAAGAGAAGCTCAACTCAGCTACTGGGACTGTTCCACTGTTCTGAAAATTCCTCCTACAGCTCAGAATGTCCTACACTTCCGTCACTGCTCAGCTGTTCCTAGCTAGAGTGAAAACACGTCAAAACTGAATACTAATGTCAATAACTACAATATATTGTAACATGTTAGGAATATCTTGTGTAGTGTTGTAAGTGTCCATGTTCATTCAGTGCATTTATGTTTATTCATTGATCCAACGCTACAATATCAAAAGCACATACATTTTTATACAATCAAGTAGGAGAAGAAACCGAGAGATAAAACAAATTTTTTAACACGAAAGTGGAAAAAATCTGAGCGGAGAAGTTTAAACTCGCAGTGTAGGAAATTCTGAGCTGTAGGAAGAACTTTCAGAACTCGCGGATCACTCTTCTCACTTTAATCACGGCGAAGACAAACACGCCTGCTCTTTATTACTCAAGCGGCTGCGGAGTAGCTGATGAGTAAATGAGGCGGAAATCACCGCTGATGGTCAAAGAACATGTAAAGGAGTGTGTCCACGCCATTCCCAAGTATTTCCTTGATTATAATCATCACTATGGCAACCAAACACCAAAAAACACGCACACACACACACTCGCTCACTTGATGTTGTCTCAGTCAAATTAGAAACGTCTCACAAAGGTTTTTGAACGAGAAGCGTCGGGTGGAAATATGAAAATGATCTCCGTTTCCTTCAAAGCCACACTGGGAGTTTGTTCCGGCTTTTATTGTTCGTTTATTGTTGAGACGCCAAAGATTTTAAGTGGATTGCTTTGACAAAATAGAGAAAGAAGAGAGATGCAGTTTCGTCTTCCGTTTGAAGATGGACATCTGATAAGCAAAAGAACTAAATGACTGAAAAACAGAAAGTAATAGACAGAATAGTCACTATTACAGACGGCCGTGTAATATCAGACACATTATTATTTACTTTTCTGGAACACTTTTCCATTTCTGGGTCACGGGGAGCTGGAGCCAATCCCAGCAACTCTCGAGTGTAAAGGCGGGGCACTTCCAGGATTGGCTGGCCAATCAGAGAGCAGGATACAGAGATGCAAACATTTACACTTCTGCTTAAAACTACACACAAGTTTCCAGACTCCAACTGAACTTGGAGAAAACTCAGTGGAAACCCAAACTAGACACTGAAAAGCTTCAACCGTGGCACTGTGCCCCCAATTCTTTAAACTACAAATCCATTTATAATATCTCACATTAAAACTTGGTTCAATAATTTAAAAAACATTTTCATTTTGGATCAAATAAGTTGGTCATATTTGTTTTGTATGCTTTCCTAGGCTCTATTATAGACAGTCTTATGGATAGTCTGTCTATAAGACCATTTATGTATTTTAAAGTGTTTTAAATATGTTACTAACATTGAGAATTTTATTAATCCTTAATCATTTTTCTGGTTAAAAGACTATTTTCCCCTAATTCCGCATAGCAACTTTGCGCTGGTCTGGAACTAAGACATATAAATAAATATAAATATATATTGTATATATAAACGTATATATAACGTGTGTATATAATATGTGTTATATATATGTGTATATATATAAACTTGAACTTGATTCAAAGCAGCGAGAGCAAGTCATCTTCAGTAATCCAGCAGCAACGGGAATTATTTCTTCAAAAAAAAAAAAAAAACAAACACAAAAGAACACAAATAAAAAAACGAAATAAACATTATTTACGGAGAGAGTATTGAGGTCTGTGTTGGTTTCCCAGCCTCCTCACGCTACACTAAACTCATCCGGTAAGTGTGTGACATCACAGGGCGTGTACGCTCTCACGATGACAGCGTAGCAGGATGTAGCGTTCCACCTTCGAAACCACGTTCTGCATTTCAGCCAATAAAGCTGCACGTACGATTCCACTCGACTCTTTAATGTTAATTAAGTGAATTTAATGTTAAGTTAAACTATACAGATCTTCCCTGACTTTACAATGGTACAGTATCACTGTGACGTGACTATATTTTAGCTTACATTTTTTGGTGGAACATGAATAAATGTAATGTCCATTGTAGGCAATGACTTAAATGACTTCACATCAGAATCACATCAAAGTCAGCTCGGAATTTTATTTATTTATTTTTAGCACGTTTGATTGAGACTGACTCATTGTCCGTTATCTATTTTGTAAACATGGAAATGCTAAATTTCATTTCTGTATTGGAAAATAAAACCTCATGAATAGAGTTTTTTTTTTTCCACTTTTCTTTGTTTTATTTTAGCCTAATGTCAGTATGAGTAAAACACTTCGATACTTTGCTACTTTGACTCAAGTCTTTTTCTATAGTGGTGATTTTTTTTTTACTGGTATTGGAGTATCTTATACAGCAGGTATCCGTACTTTTACTCAAGTATGGCTGTCTGGTACCGGTAGAACTCTGAAGAGTGGTGATTTGCATTCTGCGGGTTGCCAGATCCCCGCAGGGCTGGAGACTAAACGCAGTGTTCAGCATCATTCATCACGCATCAGTGGATCCTGTGACCCGTCGGTCAGGAGCTTATGATCCGCATGTACACACTTACACGTAGACAAAGGTGCTAAAGGGAAGCGCTTATGAATAATGAAGGGTGACCCGCAGCTGAACTCGCAAAACAGGAACTGCTTGGTATGAAGAGCGAAGAAAAGCTTCTCCTAAATTACCGTATTGTTCGGAATATAAGGTGCACTGGATTATAACACGCATCCCGACACGTTTCCTAACTTTGCTTTCATATATATAATCATTTTTTCGCATGTACATACCTTTTTTACTGCCTTATAGTCCAAACATTCGATCTTCAAATGTTTTTGCAGTCCTTTTTTTAATTTTGGCTCTATATTGGCTTTATTTTTATAATCTCGCACTGGATTATAACACGCATCAAGAAACGTCTTCACGCATGATTTTTTTAGCATATACTGTACGTACATTTTAATAATTTTTTTAGGATTTTAAGTGCCGTATAGTCCAAACATTACCGTACTCATATATGTTTAATTTATTTTAATGCTTCACTTTGCTGTCCATTTATGTTTTTGGTTAGTGTTATCATGAGATTCGTATGTGTAAACTCCGAAATTACCAAATTTTTTGGACTATAATTTGCACTGGACAATCACACACATCAAGAAATGTCTATATCCTAATTTATTTTTCATATATTTTGTGTTCTTCTCATATTTTATCGCATATACGTTTATTTTTTTTCAATCGTATTTTAAGATTTTAGGTGCCTTATAGTCCAAACATTACAGTATGTTCTTTGAAAGTGCTTTTTTTTTTGGTTTATTGTTATCTTGAGATCCGTATGTGTAATCTCTCAAAAAAGCGTATTTTTCAGACTATAAGGTGCAGTGCATTATAACGCACATCTATATACTCATTTAGTTTTCATATATTTTGCATTCTTTACAAATGTTATTTTTTCCACATACATATATTTATTTTTATTATATTTTAGGATTTTAAGTGGCATATAGTTCAAACATTCCGGTACACAAATGTGTTTATTTTATTTCAGTGCTTTATTTTGCAATCTATTTATTTTTTTGGTCACTCATCAAATACATACATCACATAGAAATAATAATAATAAAAAAATTAAAATATACATCATTTACTGCAATATTTTAGGAGGTTAAGTGCCTCATAGTCCAAACATTACGGTACTCAAGCACGTTTATCGTATTTTTTATCGACTGATTTATTTTCTTGGTTTGTACGACCGTCGCTCAACGTCACGTAAAGTGTTGATAAAGCGAAAGTATTTTTAGACTCATTTCCACGTATCTGAAGCCGTCTGGAAAAATTCTCGCTCACAAACAAACACTGTAGGCAAACTGGCATCAGCATGTAAACAAAGCGAGGCCTTGCATCTATCTCCTCACCTTCAGCCCAGAGAGCAAGTGCCTTTCAGCCTCGATATTTCAGATCCTGTTTCTCGCGAGTGTTTTGAGGCTCAGAAGAGGAAAACCAGAACATTGAGAAGTGTAGTTCCGCTTCTGGAGCCACACAACAGCAGCTTGTGGCGTGAAGCTGCTACGGAGACGTGCTTCTCGGCCGGACGCTGGCACGCTAAAACACTTCCTCCGAGAAACGAACAAGCTGCGGCTCTTCCGGCTCATCACAAGGCGTAGACGGATGCAAATCACCTCAGCCTCTTACGAGAAAAAGACACGGACTGATGAAGAGAGAACTTGTTCCGACGGCTTTGGATGACGTGGAAATGCGTGTAAAAACGATCTAGGTGACTTTGGCTTGATCTACACTGGCATCGGTTGTGTGAGGCACTCTGGTCATTTGGAGAAGCGTGAAACCCGGACATTTTGGTGAATTTAAAAAACCTGTCTGGACTTTTGTGACAAATGTGTAAAGAAGGCAAAATATATTCTTAAGTGCTTTATAAATAAAGCTGATTTGATTTTGATTTGATTGTGGGTGAAATGCGCCAATCAAGACGTTAATATCAGCAAATCTGCCAAAGCTAGTCCTACAGAAAGGTTAAAAAAGCCACTTTTTGCACACTTCCTATTCACTTGTATATAATCCAACCACTGTATATTCCCATGCTCATTACTTCACTGTCTACTTCCTTGAACCTTTATATTTCTATATCCTATATTTATTTATATCTTGTTTGTAAATATAACTTATATGCACTTCTGGTTAGATGCTAACTGCATTTCATTGTCTCTGCACATGTACTTTGCAGAGTGAATCTAAAAAGCAATTGACAACCCTACGAGAAATGCAATTTTAGGGTTTACGTATTAATATCAGCAAGAAAATGTTCAATAAACACCAAGGTTGACCAATTAGACCACATTAAAGAGAAAACCAGAATTACGTTGAGCCACCAAGCTCGTTTTGCAATATCTAAACAAATAGACAAAAAGGCCAAAGTCCTCGTTTTCATGATACGTTTGTTTTGTTGAATCGCCCTCAAATGAGATTTTTTTTCACGGAAAAAAGAAGAAGAAGAAGAAGAAGAAGAAGAAGAAGAAGAAGAAGTGTAGAAGATGAAGAAGATGAAGTGTAGAAGAAGAAGAAAAAGAAGTCTATAAGAAGAAGAAAAAGAAGAAGTGTAGAATATGAAGAAGAAAAAGAAGAAGTGTAGAAGATGAAGAAGAAGAAAAAGAAGAAGTGTAGAAGATTAAGAATAAGTAAAGATGAAGAATAAGAAAAAGAAGTGTAGAAAAAAACGGCCAAAAAAATCTATTCTATTAAATCTAATATATATATAATCTATTAAAAGCATTGAATATCACAAACACATTTACAAATCAGCTTCACACCTTCTCCTCTCACAAACTGCCGCACGATAGTTTCATAAAAGCATTTCTGCCTTCAACGCATTGCAAAAAGTCGCTTTCCACAGGAGACGATGGAACGCACGCGCCGAAATCTAAAAACTAAACCAAGTCTGCTGCATTAGACAAGTCAACCAAACCAGAACTGTTCCCATTCATCATCATGCATCAGATCTTCAGACGTCCACATCTCCTCACGTTTAGAGCCGTGGTTCACCATCAGGTCACAGGCCTCACCGAGTCTCAACACTGTCATAGCAGCGGAATAAGTCATGATCACCACGCTCATGCGGGAATACTTGACCCTTACGCACAGAGCACGGCTATAAATCTTAAATAATCACCGCATGAATAAGAGATGGATAAAACGCTGTTAATATCTAATACATGGACATTAACATGGATGGATGGATGGATGGATGGATGGATGGGTGGATGGATGGATGGATGGATGGATGGATGGATGGATGGATGGATGGATGGATGGATGGATGGATGGATGGATGGATGGAGAGATATATATGGATAGATGAATAGGTGGATGGATAAATAGATAGATAGATAGATAGATAGATGGGTGGATAGATAGATAGATAGATAGATAGATAGATAGATAGATAGATAGATAGATAGATAGATAGATAGATAGATAGATAGATAGATAGATAGATAGATAGATAGATAGATAGATAGATAGATAGATAGACGTTATCTATTAGATTCATGTTAATTATTAGAATAAAATAAATAAAATATATCACATTTCCCAGACATATAGAAACAAATTCTTGATAGAAAACAATTCATTATCAATCTGTTTAAAGATTATATTGTAACTAAATGTAACTTTTTTTTACAACAACATTTTTTTAACGTTTAATGTTGACCTCACATGACCCATCAGACAAAAAGCTGGAAACGATGACAAACAGTTTCTTAAGACGATGCTCGACCAAAGTGTAACATTCATGCCATCGTGGAAATAGCAATCCTGTTATTAATTATTATGAATTAAAAAACAAAAGCATCAATCAATGTCTCAGACCCATACAAACCTGAACATTCTGATTAAGAAAAAAAAAACACCTCAATATCGTCGTATTTGTAAGGCGCTTTGAGACAGTTAAAACTGTCTCAGTTACAAATGCTCAGAACTTGAACTTGTCACGATAATTAATGCCCTCATTAGGCCCCGCCCACACGGTCATGTATATGGATGAATGACGGAGGCTGATCTTACACAGCTATTCTCACAGCTCTGGATCTCTGAGGGCGTCAGGCTGCTGAGAGGTTTATTTCTGATTGTGGTATAATTATGGCAGATGACGTGCCAAAGCTTCTCACCGTGACTCATGAGGGAAGCTGGAGCTGAGGAACCGATCACACAAATAGAACCACAGCGAGTGATCGTGCCACCTTTCTAGAAACACGCGCCAGAAATGTGCCATGGGTGTGTGTGTGTGTGTGTGTGTGTGGAAGCTGGTAAACCGGACAACCGGTATGTTAATGGTTGATTTTTCAGGTTTGGACTTGACATTCCAACTGGTTTGACGAGGTGGAAGGAATCTGAGCTGCCGAGCTAGAAACACGGTGTGAGAGAAGTGAAGAACGTACAGAAACACTTGCTTCCTTCTTTGTGTGGTACAGCCAAGTGTATTTTTATTCTGTTTTTATTTATTTATTTATTTTCGGAACAAGAGGGAAGAAACGACAGAGTCACACCACGTCTAATTCCTTGTTTATATAATGTATATACAGGACTTGGCCAATAAAACTGATTGTGATTGTGACACTGTATGTGAGACTCAGCACCCATAATGGAACTTATGAAAGTACCTCCAAAATTCAGATGCAGCTATATGGATGGATGGATGGAAAGATGGATAGATTGACTGACAGACAGACAGACAGACAGACAGAAAGATAGAAAGACAGATAGATAGATCTGGCAGGACGGGTGGATAGAAATGCAAGATGGATGGATAAATAGATGGATAGACAGACAGACAGATAGATTAAAAGAAAATTAACAAAAGAAAAAAAATATTATTTAAAAAAAAAATGTGTTTAAAAAAAAAGTAAAAACAAATGGTGTTTATATTAGCGGGGTGCTTATATTCGCGTAAATACGGTCTATGGCGCCGTAACATTTTCTATGAATTAACCGTATTTAATACACTTTAAATCTATTTTTTAATAAACTAATGTTAGGCAAGAGTAGTTTTACCTTAATAAACGCAATAAAAGTTTCGTTGATTTCTGGAAAACGTGTTCAAAAACACTGTTAGACTTCACGCTTCTGATCATCGTGAGCTGTAACCATCATCACTAAAGCGAAGATCTCAACCTCTTTTCCCACACACACACACACACACGCGTGATGAACGTCAACGCAACGCACAACTCATTTAGTATGTAAAAAAGAACAAACCCACAGAAACACGAGAGTTATCCAAAGTTGTGCACTCTGCAACACAAAACTACACACACACACACACACACACACAAAAATCAAGTTCAAGCTTTTATTAATATAGCGCTTTTCTTAGTTCGAGACCGACGCAAAGCCACTAGACCATCAGTCAATAAATAAATATTAGGTTTCAAGTTCACAAAAAACGTGACAAAGCCAATTTCCACCAACTTCCCCTTTTCAGAGCAATAGTTTGGCCTTTATCTTTCATTTTCCCCCTGTTTTTCCTTCATCTCGCATTTTCCCAGCACGTGAGAAGCTCAGGTCCGTGATCCGCGGCTCAGATCTTCCTACTCGACTGTCTGAACACACACGCAACCTCCAGCCGGAGAAATGTGGACATTTGCACGGAATGTGAAAGGCTGTGGCCGGAGGGGAGGACGTCTGCCACCAGTAGGAACGTCCCGTGACCAGTGATGCCCACAGCACTGACACACCGCTTTAACCTTCAGACGCACACGCTTTAAAGACAAAAACAAAACAAAACCACAATGCAAAATATACCGTATTTTTCGCCATATAAGACGCACCGGCATATTAGACGCACCCAATTTTAAAATAGATTTGAACCAAATACTGTAGTAAAATATTTTTTATCAACTGTATAAAGGTTAACAGCAGTTTAAGAACAATGGTATGCTAAACATGTGACATGAACAGTGAATAAAGTCAGTAAACAGTGATGTAGCGCTGCGCGGTATAGCGGTATTAACGTGAATAGCGGTATTGAGATGTGCCGCGATATAGATTTTGCAATACCGTGGATACCGTGATAATTCATGAATTTGATTTTTATATTAACACCTTAATACAGTATTACACATCCGTTTCGTTACAAGTTGTAACTTTCAACTATAAATGATTTGTTTGTTGTAAAAAGTATTGCTGATTTATTGTAACTGTTGCACTTTCCACTGTTTACTTAAATTAATCGGATGTCTTTAAATGAGCTTGTTTTGATTTTGATGATGATTTTTGTATAGGTGCGTAAGCTAAGCGCTGAATCAATCTTCAACAAACCCCAACTGGTGAAGACGACGCTTTGAGTTATTTCATCAGAAAACTTAAAGTTGATCAGCCTCTTTTCAAGTTCAGGCAAACAGGGCAAAACAACACACACACACACACACACACACACACAGACACACACACACACACAGACAGATGGACGCTCAGGGCGGGAAACAGGCATTCCTCTACGTTCCCTCTCCATGACCTTCAATTGTAGAACGGAAATTATCGGAGCATTTTTGGGAATTTTGGAGATCCTGAACTAGACGAGCAGATTCCTGCTTGGAGCCGCTTCGTGCAGGTTTCCCAACAGCCAATTACAGACTGACGATGAGGAAGTGACTCTTTCAAGACTCGTTTTGAACGGATTTAAAATCAGATTCTACATGGCGATCGACTGTGTTTGATTGACTACGTGGCGCACTTAAAATACTCTAGAAAAAGTATCAACGTCCCGAAACATCAGTCAAATATGTTTCAGTGACGGCTACACAGCATGATGGATTGTTGGAGTAGTACAAAGCACAGAGAAGAAGAGCAGGCTACGGCAAGCCAAACTAACCACTACAACAAGGCCTTAGTGACTTAGACTGAGATGCTAAAAGAAAAAGAAGAAGACGACGTAGTGACTTAGTCTGAGATGTTAAAAGAAGAAGAAAAAGAAGACGTAGTGACTTGTCACACACAGTCTGTGATATTAAAAGAACAAGAAGAAGAACATGAAGAAGAAAAAGAAGAACAACAACAACAACCTCTGACTTGAAAAATGTATCTGTAACTCCTCAAAATTACCAGAAAAAAAAAATCACTGATCTCAAAGTCATTTTGTGTCATTTTAATTGATACAATGAAGCTTTTTTTTTTTGTTTGTTTAAAATTGTAAAATAAACCATTTTAAAATAAAATTGAGCGTAACAGCGATTTGCGGAGTAATGTGTAACACGGAGAAGAACAGTGAGCCACGGCAAGCCAAACATATTATACATTAAAAAAAGAAGAAGAAAAATAATGCCAGGAAATGAAAAGCCAAATCTGTAAAAAGAAAAAAAAATCTAAAAAAAAAAAAGCTTGATTTTTATACGCAAAGTGAATCAGAGAAAACAGAAGACGAGCTTTAGTTCCGAAAAAAATATTAATCTGTTTGGATTTTCAATTGTTATTTCCCAGCTGTTTCCTGGAATTTAAGAGTCGGTGAACCTTTGACTTAAAAACGTTCCAATGAGTCTCAGTATCTCCTCAACGTGACCAGTAAAATCCTCACAGATCACCTCAAAGTCATTCTGTGTCGTTTTAATCAATACCGAGCTTTTTCACTAATTCCCTACCACCACCAAAAAAAAAAAATGAATTAACCATGAGGCGAAAAACAACAGCCGAGGCCTTATGAAAGAAAGAGCTATAATTAATTTAAAAGGAGTCTTTTCAGTGGAAGGTCATCATCTCACGCACACCGTAGGAACCGCGACTGTCTTTGAAGAACCAGATCCCTCCTCATCTCCTCACTCACCCCTCCTCATCTCCTCACTCACCCCTCCTCATCTCCTCACTCACCCCTCCTCTCCCCCCAGTCGCCCCCATCAAACCCTGTGGCAGAAATGGGTCAGTGTTACAGTCACGCGACAGACCCCCAATAGCCCCAATTACCCCGCCGAACAAAGCAACCTGTTAAAAGCCTCAAAAGCTCCAGCCGTTTCATTTCATTTGAAGGTTGTTTATGCAAATGTCCTTCCATACTGGTGAGGATTGAGCACCACTGGGTTATTCCGGATCCACAGAAGAACTGCATATGAGTCCAGTGTTAATGTGGCTACACTGGTTACCTGTAAAATATCGCATTTTGTTTAAAATTCTTTCAATCAGTTACTAAGCACTAAACGGTTTAGCTCCTCTGTATCTCAGTGAGCTCAGACAGACAGACAGAAAAATATAAAATATGTCAAGATAAGTACTCATTTCATTACATTTACAAGTATCATTATTTAACAGTTGCATTTATATACATATTATATATTACATATTTTATTATATATAAATAATGCAGTTGCTGTATAAAAATACACAGTGTATAAAATATTTAATAGAGATAGATGTATGGGTAGGTGGGAGGGTGGATGGATGGATGGATGGAAGGATGGATAGATGGATAGATAGATATATGGATAGATGGATAGATAGACCAGTTATAATAACTTACAGAAAAAGTTATTGTAACTGTATAAAAAGGCTGCCTAGTTTAGTGCTTGGAACCGAATCACACCTGCACCTCCTAAAACTGTCAAAATTATTAATTATGGTACTTCACTTTTAATTTTTTTTTTTTCCCGGCCGACTCCGCC
>MU204326.1:1687204-1698634 GCA_017309775.1 Paedocypris sp. Pulau Singkep | reverse complement strand
CGCGCAAAATCCCTACTGGCTCTAGATGACCATGAGAACCTTCCAGTCGAGGGTTGCCAAATGCACGCAGAATCCCTCCCGGCACTAGATGACCATGGGAACCTTCCGGACGAGGGTTGCCAAACGCGCGTAAAATCCCTCCTGACACTAGATGACCATGGGAACTTTCCGGACGAGGGATGCCAAACGCGCACAGAATCCCTCCTGGCTGGAGGATCACCAGACGATGGTTGCCAAATGCACGCAGAATCCCTCGCGACACTAGATGACCACGGGAACCTTCCAGATGAGGGATGCCAAACGCGCGCAAAATCCCTCCCGGCACTAGATGACCACGGGAACCTTCCAGACCAGGGATGCCAAACGCGCGCAGAATCCCTCCTGGCACAAGATGACCAGAGGAACCGTCCAGACCAGGGATGCCAAACGCGCGCAGAATCCCTCCCGGCACTAGATAGCCACGGAGCTGCTGACCTCCTCGTACTGGACGATGAAGTACGGGTAGCTCTGGTCGTCGTTGAAGATGACGAAGATCTGCGGGTCCATCCAGTTGTCCACGCAGGAGTCGAAGAGGTCGCTGGAAGGGTCGCGCGGGCTGAGGGGGGGCGGGCGGCGCATGGAAGGGTTGCCCACCGTGAACTTGCCCGTCAGCACTTTGGCCAGGAACATGTAGTGGACGCCGCGGGCCGAGGCCTTGGAGAAGTTGTGCGAGTAGACGGCCTTGCGGGCGAAGTAGCTGCCCTGGCCGAACATGGTGGCGTGTTTGCCGCACACCCGCGGGTCGAAGTTGTGCTTGCAGATGCCCTCCACCACGTCCTGGGACGTCCCGTGGAACAGGTGGCGCTCGTTCAGCAGGCTGTCCATCTCTGACATGCGGCGAGACATGTACTCCTTCTTCCTGCGGGGGGCGACAGAGAGGAGAGACAACGTTAAACCAGTGTTCAGTTCGGTTCGAAATTTTCGTCATCGTCTTCGTCAACGACACTTTTTCCCTGAGGAGAACGAAACGAGAACTATATAAAAACTCTGAGGGACGAAAACTATACATTTATTGACATTTTCGGCAACGAATAAAAACGGAACAAAAATGCCTTTCGTGACGACAGTGTTCATTTCGTTGTATATTTCGATCAGATATATGGATTCGTTTTACATTCAACGCGACTTTAGAAAAATCTGTACGTGTGAAGCAACAATTACCAGCAAAAAAAACACATGACTGAAACGAGACTGAAACTTTTCTCCTTCACCATGCAACCATTTGTTCTTCATAAACGTGATGCAATTATAATTAATTTTATTTTACTGTATTTATTTTCCTCTTTGTGAGAATACATTTATTTGGATTGAAAGTAAAGTTATTTTAGATAAGTTCAAGAAAAAGAAACGTTTTTCCAAATAAGATCTTTGTATATATTTTATATGTTCATAGTTAACTACGTATTCAGATTTCTTAGACAGAGCAACATTATTAAACATTTAGAATATATAGCACCTATATTTTCGTTGACTAAATCTATACTGTAATTTAGTCGACTAAAATGCTGTGGTATTTAGTTGACCAAAATTAGACTAAAATGAAGATGAAGATGACTAAATTGGGAGTTTTAGTCAAAAGACTATGACCAAAACTAACCTTAAAATCTTTGTCAAAATGAACACGGGATAAAACACCAGCTCTCACGCGACTACGCAGAGCTCATAACGAAAAAGCCCAGAGATCAGATCCCGGGAAAGCTTTGGTGTTCCCAGACGCTTTTATCCGAAGAGACTTAATGTATTACAGACGGTGGAGTTTCTCAGACGCGAGGCTAGAATCGAATCCCACAGCCTTCGGTTGCCAGTTCAACTCCGTAACACTAGGCCAGATGCACAAGAAAAGACCTTAAAGATAGAAAGACAATACAGAGAGACGAATAGACGGATAGATAGACAGACAGACAATATTTACTACAGAAAGATGCTGAAATAGAAAGACCTAAGCTGGAACAATGGACAGACAAATGCAAAACAAAACAGATAGACACAATGTACTATTAATAAATAAATACATTAAATAAACTCATATGCATTGATGGATGGATGAATAGATAGCTAGTTGATAAAATAGCTAGCTAGCTAGGGAGATAGCTACATAGAAATAGAGAGTGATAGAGAGAGATGGATGGATAGATGGACGGATATATGGATGAATGAATGAATGAATGAATGAATGAATGAATGAATGGATGGACCGACGGACGGACAGATTGATAGAGACATGGATGGATGGTTGATTGGTTGGATGGATGGATAGATAGAGATAAGGATGGATGGAGATAGACAGACAGATAGATAGATAAATGGATGGAAGGATGGATGGATAGAGATATGGATGGACAGATGGATAGATAGAGATAAGAATGGATGGATGGATAGATAATGAAGACAAAAAAAAAAACAAATTGAGGACAGGTAGACACTGTTTCTATAGACATAAAAACGAACTAAGTTAGATTAAAAACAAAGATGTTTGGCCTTGTGGATAGACAGACTGCTACAAAAAAAGATGTATGACAAAATACATATAAAAAGTATGACAGAAAGACAGATCTGCTGTAGAAAGATACTAAAGATACACTGGCTGTAAAGATAAAAATAAACTAAGACGGAAAATACAACAAATGGATAAACGGACAGACCGACACTCTCAATGAATATAAAAACTATTCTTCAAAAATACGTAAATTCTCTTGTGACAGAAAGTGGCTTCGGAATCATCGTGTCCGTTTAGCGCGGAGAGTTCCGTCCACGAGGAGAACATCGTGTCGCTACAAGCACCTTTCTGCCCGACTCTGTCACTCGCTCATGTGGAAAGAGAGAAGAGAAGGACGAGTGAGCAGATGAGCGGCGGGACTCCATTAGCCCCCTCTGTGCCTCTATTGTGCGGGACAGTGAGGTCGACCTCTGACCTCTCACTAGCCCCTGGACTGACCAGCGTGTGTCACCGTACTAGACGTTTCAACTTCCATACGATACTTGAAAGAAAAAAAAAAAAAACAAAACAATGTGTCACAATGAGGAACCAAAAAACAACAAAGTGCCAAATTAAACACATTTTTTTTTATAAAGTTTCAATTAATATTATTATTAGATTCGATTAGATTCAACTTTATTATTATTAAACAAACTGGCACAATCTTGATTTTCTAGACAAAAACTATTCAAACGCTTTTTTAAAAATAAATGAAAACTAAATGTGAGTTTTGTTGGTCGAAGCTCTCCATTTCAAATGTGTGTAAAAGTGAAAGAGTACCAACTTTTACAAAAAAAAAACCAAACATACTATTGTAGTGTGGTAGAAAAAAACACGAGTGAGTTACTTCAGATTCCTTCTGGCACTTTAGAAGAAATATTACACATTTAGAAACAATTTTTGTACTTGGCTTTTATTGTTAGATCAATTATACTTTAAAATTAATCGCGATCAATTTGGTCAGGGAAGTGCGATTAACTAGTTAAAAAACAATAATCGTTTGACAGCACTAATTTCAACGCATTAACGGGGCAAAACGGGACTTAAAAACACTTCTGTTAATAAAAAAAACAGTATTGACACTTTTGGCCCAGAGTATCGTATCAGATTTATATCGAAAGATCGAAATATCGATACTAGATCTAGATAACACTAGATTCTACCTTTCACAGTCTATATAATATCACACGCTATATGAATAAATCAAACTAGATAACATATATATAAATAAATAAAACTATATGAAAAAAATAAAACTTCCTCATCGAACCCCGACTGTACAGAAGCTTTCCCAGGCGACGAGAGTAACTGTGGGATGAGGTGACGTTTGAGAGTCTGTCTGAATGTAATCTAAACTGTATTCAAAAGACTCCAGGAGACACGGAGTAGCGAGTGAAAGGTAAATCACTGCTGTACTTTACACATTAGGATCCGGTTTCAGCTTCGCCCGGGCGACGGATTCCACTGGATTGAATTCATCGAAGGCGCAATCGCAAAAACAAAGTAGAGCTGCGCGATTCATCGGTAAAAGACGGCGATCTGGATTCTACCGTCACGATCTGAATCCAGCCTTTATACGATTCTGCAAAACGCTCTGATCTACGAACAGCGGCTTCTGTCAGACTGTGAAACTCGGCCGTGTGCGATCATTTAAATATTTGACAGCATTTCAAAAGTGCTTTTAAACAGAGCTAATCATTTCGTCCTCAATTGTACCTTGGAATGTTTATTTTTATCATGTTTAATGGTGATTATTTTTTTTCTTTATAACATATAACATAACTTTTACATCACATTATATGTTTTATTCCGTTTATTTAAATGTAAAGAATAATATGTGTTATTACATTGCTGTTTGACAACCTGATTGTCACGGTTACATTTTTCAAATAATTTAAAATATAAAATATCTTTATTCTAAGCGAAAAAAATGTGATTCTCATTTCGTCCAGAATCGTGCCATGTTTGCGTTGATTAAATACGGGAAAAATACATGTAAGACGTTAAAATTACAATCGTCTACTCAAATGATCTCTCCATCCGATATTTCAATTTTTGTATTTTATACTACATTAAAAGTGGCAAAATACGCAATCAAGAGTAAAAATGCTACGTACGTCATGAGATGTCTCGCCGGTTAGAAAAATGCAAAGAGGAAATTATCGCGGCCTGCGAACAAAACTGTGAGGAAAACAGAATAGGAAGTAATTTTTTTTATCTATCTATCTAAAGAAATAATAAAAAAAAAATTAAATTAAATTAAAAAAAAAAAAAAAAAATCACACACACAAAAACTAATCCTAGAGAGGAAAAGTGCTGCCCACTGCTCTGTGATATATCATTAAAAATCCATTCATTAATTTAAAAAAAATTTAAAAAATTAAAAAAAAAAAAAAAAAAAATCACACAAAAAAATGTATGATGACAAAAAATGAATCCTGGAGAGGAAAAGCGGCGTCACTCAGACAGCACTGAATTAGCAAACACATGGCGCTCGGAGATACCAGGATTAGCTAATCATCTGGATGCTGAAGATAGCAGCGTCACACACACACACACACACACACACTAGAGCGTCTGAATCATCTCTTTTCTCGACCTGTGGGCCACTTCCTGAAGACAAAGGCTGTTCTCCGTGACACACACTTCCTCTCCACACGTTCCTCAGGCCGAGCAGATCCTCCTCACCACACACACACACACACACACACACCTGCTTCCCACCAGCTGAAGCCGCACAAGAACCGTTAAAGAACCAAGAGCGAGAAGCACGAGACGCTGCTCAACATCTCTGATGACCTCATCACGCTGCTCTCGCTCAAGAGACCAATCTATCTATCCGTCTATCTATCTATCCATCCATCCATCTATCTATCTGTCCATCTAGCTAATATCTATTCATTTAAATATTTCTATCAATCTATTTTTCTATCCATCTAACTATCTATCTATTTTTCTATCCATCTATCTATCTATCTATCTATCTATCTATCCGTCCATCTAGCTAATATCTATTAATTGAAATATTTCTATCTATCTATCTATCTATCTATCTATCTATCTATCTATCTATCTATCTATCTATCTATCTATCTATCTATCTATCTATCTATCAATCAATCTATCTATCTATCTGTCTATCCGTCCATCTAGCTAATATCTATTAATTGAAATATTTCTATCTATCTATCTATCTATCTATCTATCTATCAATCTATCAATCTATCTATCTATCTATCTATCTATCTATCTATCTATCTATCTATCTATCTATCTATCTATCTATCTATCTGTCTGTCTGTCTATCTATCTATCTGTCTATCTGTCTATCTGTCTATCTGTCTATCTGTCTATCTATTTATCTGTCCATCTATCTGTCCATCTAGCTAGTATATATTAATTGAAATATTTCTATCAATCTATCTATCTATTTATCCATCCATCCATCCATCCATCCATCCATCTATCTAACTGACAGTCTCTTTCTCTCTCTCTCTCTCTCTCGCTCGCTCGCTCTTCCTCTAACTGACCTTTATACAGTCCAACCATCCATCCATCCACCCATCATATAATCCCACTGTTCACCAGGCCAAACATCTCAGCCTCACACACAAAGCCTCCACACTAACATCTCCTACCGCACCTTTTGTACTTCTCCCACAGGAAGGGGTTCTGGACGCGGAGGATCTTCAGGATGCGGAACTTGGTCTCGGAGACGGTCTTGTGGAAGAGGCTGTAGACGGTGCGGTAGCTGCGGTCGTCCCGGGACACGGGCACCTGCAGGAAGTCCTGGCTGAGGCTCATGGGTAACCAGGTCTCGGGGTAGACCTTGGCTGGAGTGCTGGAGGTGGGCGAGAGCGGCTGCTTCACAGGACCTTCTGGAGAGGAGAGGAACGCTGACGAAAGGCCACAGAGTGTCCTGGGAAACACAAACCATGCTTTAGTACGAGGCGTTGAAATTAAAACGCATTTCGTGGATTTAATGGACTTTAATGTTGATTTGCAGCAAATACAGAAAGAAATTCGGACTTTATGATGCGAAATGCCGTGATTGGAACGCTCACTTGTGGAAATGTCGACACACAGGGTGGGAAAAAAAATGACATGATCATGTGACTTCTTGATCAACCAATTGCAAGCTTTCTTGACAATGAGTCAGCATAAATTTTTTTTTTTATTTTTTTCTTAGACAAAGGTTTTTGATAAGCATCAGACAATCAAAGTTCATTCAAAATCAGGCAAATTATTTTTTTTTTGGTCTTTTTTTTAGCGCCACAACTAAACATTGTGATGCTGCAATGAGTCGGCATTAAAAAAAATTATCGCATTTTTTTTTATTAGAAAAGGATGATTTTTAGATAAGCATCATACATTCAAAGTTTCTTCAAAATCAGAAAAATTAGTTTTTTTGTTTATTTTTTTATTTGTCTTTTTTTGTGACTACAACTTAAAAAAAAAAAAAACGCATTTAGTTTTTATAAGACGAGGATGGTTTTTGATAAACATCATAAATTTAAAGTTTTTTTCAAAATCAGGCCAATGTTTTTATTATTATTAATTTGTCTTTTTTTACCGCAACAATAAAAAAAATTGGGATTATTGTAAAAAAAAAAAAAACAATACAGACATACATTTTAAACAAAAAAAGTACTTTATCTAGCTACCTACATATACACTATAAATATGGCACACACACTTAATTTTACTTAAAACTTTTTAATACGATCTCATTATTCAAACATCATCCCTAAGATCATAATTAGAAGCATCATTCTCCATCATGCGGTTAGGAGAACATCATCAGGCGTTTTCCAAAGGCGAATTTTACAACGTGACGAAAGCGCGGAACTTTCCGGTTTACGAGCGTCTGCCGGGGCCTGGAGGTCAAGGCAAAGCGGAGGGTCAGTCCTGTGACTCGGCATCACGATCCCTTCATCCCCTCAACGTGACTGTCTTGAGTCATTCCTAAACTCTCAGTAGTTCTGGATGATTTCTCCAGCCATTCCGACTGAACCTGATCGTCGACACGCGTGAATCGGGAAGGCGTCGGTTCGGCCAATCGGTGGCTGGGACTAATGAGTCTCGGGACGACCTGTTCCTGCCACACCGCGGGACGTCAGAACGTTCCTTCACCAGGGGCCGGACCAGATTAGGATTAAAGATTCCGTCAAAAGATTCAATTCTCCTCGTGCGGTCATTTGCCGTCGAGAAAAGACGGCGTCAGCACACGCGGCGATTCCGAAGCGGCTGTTAATCTTTAAATCACTGCTCTTTTCGCATGAGCAGACGCGTGAGATGAAACTAGAATCTCCAAGGAAGAAAAAAAAAAACCCATTCGCCTGAATATGACTTTGAAATGTGTCTGTAGTTGTGTATCATTGTATATGTAAAGCGGACGTGACACGACGACAATCTATTAAAAAAAATACAACACAATCCAACAAAATTATAACCATTGTTAAAAAAACCAGTCGTAAACGTGTCTAGACGGCAGCACTTCATTCGGTTCACACAGTCGCAATCAGAGTTTTTACCAGTAAAATCTAAATTTATGCCATTTCAATTGTTTTTTCTTTGAAAAAACGGATTACAAATGACATTGGAAAGCCTTTCGTATCGTGATTCACTCATTAATGCAATGTGTGTGTGTGTGTGTGTGTAAGATAGAAAGAGAAAAATCGATTTTGATTTCGAAAAATTGTTTGAAGAACAGAGGTGAAAAGTACAAAAAGTACTTAAGTAAAAGGACTTAGATACTTTCCTTAAGTATGTTTTTGCTACTTTGTACTTGTACAGAGTATAAAAAAAATTAACTTTTACTCTCTACTCTACTACATTTGTGATTATCTACTCTTTACTCCACTACATTTGGACTCCTTACTTTCTTGGGCAGATGAAGTGATATCGCCATCTACAGGATGCTGAAGGTACTGGATGCTGTTTATCAGCTCAATCACGCAAACGTGAATTAGAGGCATGAAAGTATTTTACTAATTTTATTTTATCATATATAATTTAATAATCACAATTTCATTTTACTACTTTTTTTTCTTTTCACACTTCAGTTTCACCGAGACTGACTTTTTGTCCTTTTTATCTACTTTGTTCTACCATTTTTAAAACATTGCTGTGTTACATCTTGGTTTTATATTAGTGTTTTTTGTGTGCCTAAATTCAGTGAGAGTAAAATACTCAAGTAGTTTTAAATCGGATACTTGGCAACTTTGACTCAAATCTTTCTGAAATTGGCGACCTGTTACTTGTAATGGAGTAATTTTTACAACAATCATCTGTACTTTTACTCAAGTAGGGCCGTCTGGTGCTCCTCACACCTCTGGTGAAGAACGCACACTAAACATGAAACTTCTCGGATCGGACCAGCGACCCAAAAAGTCGCGGCGGAGACAATATTGAGCAGACGTATAACGTAGAAAAGTCGGAGAAAGACTTACTGAAGAAAAGGCGTGAGGATGACGGAGGATCTGAAGAGCGGCCGCTTCTTGATCTGACGCCGGAAGCCAAAGACGGCGTTTTGCTGGAAGCCCTCGCGGATGTTCAGGATGTACTGGTTCTGCAGCGTGATGAAGCGGACCTCCTTCAGGCCCCGCCCACTCGCCTCCTCGATCAGCCGCACCACCGGCTAGAAGGACGTGAAACAGACCAGCGATGGAAACAGAGGCGGAGGATGGAAGATATTCATCACGGGAGATTTAAAAAAAAAAAAAAAGCGCGTTTGTGAAGGAACACTTATGCAATGCTGTGATGTCTCCGGCGATGGCGAACAGAACAGGACATTTTCTGTGATGTGTGACCCGGAGTGACCCGACACACAACGCAATCGGATTAACCGGAAAAGGCCACACACACACACACACACACACACACACACACACACACACACACACACGCACACACACACACACGAGCAAACTTGTGATTTATTTCCAACCACGCTCGTGTTATCAGTGCAACAGCCATTTACCGTATTAACACCAATATGAGCACATTTTTTTCCCAATTTTAGCAGCTCAAAAACGTGCGGCTGCTTATAATCGCCGATTTCAAATATTCTTTTATATTTGAAAAGAATTATATTATATATATATATTTATATTATATATATTTATATCATATAATATATATGAGTATTTGTAGGGCGCTTTTCACAGTTTTAACTGTCTCAAAGCGCAAAAATTTTTTTTTTAAATAATTAAACAAATTTTAAATAATGATGGTTCTCGAGGCAGATGTGCAGATGAGTTTTTATTAGCTCAAGAACAGAAATAAAGAAACATTTGAAACATCGCGACACTTTACAGTGGTAAGATTAACGAAAAACTGTCATTAATATTTGAACAGACAGACCATACTGTGTCGCGTAAATTGTCGGGCTAAAGGCTAACGGGCTAGCGCTTGAAAACCAGACCAGCAAAAGCTTCAGAACAAACAGAAAACAGTGAAAAACGAAGAGAAGAGGATTCAAACACAATCTAATCGCTCTGTCTGCTGCACAGAGAAAAACACCACTGTTCTACTGTTTACGTCTGACACAAACCAGCTCAGTCAGCTTTACTCTCTGCTCTTTTAGACGCAAAGGCTCATGGGAACCAGTGAGCAGCAAAGCATGATGGGAGGTGTAGTTACGATCGCTAGAATAGATTATTGTTTTATTATTTATTAGTGTAACAACATTAAAGTGACAAAGAAAAAATTGGATTTTAAAGAGATCATTTTCGTAAATTACCCAAAAACAACAACACGTATTTTTTTTTATTATTTTGTGCCTGAAAAATCAGGACGAGTGCTTATATTCGCGTGAATACGGTCTATATTTTTGCCGTTTGTTTATCTGAACGAGGACGAAGGGAATGTTTGGACTGTCTTACCTCAGAGTATTCCCTCCAGCCAAAGTTATCTCTACAGTAGTACTTCCACACCGTCTGGGCGCTGGGGGCGGGGTTTGCGTTTGGGGGCGTGGTCGTCGGACAGGGGGGCGTGGACAGACGTCTGACCTGGTCAAACTCCAGGTCACAAACCTGCATGGCGTTGAAGTTCAATGTGAACGCTCGACCCCTGTGTGGAGAAGAGAGGGAGCGTCAACACACACACACACGAGATAAACACGGAACGTGTCACGTTCCCACAGAAAATCAAACTTCCGCCTGGTTTGTGAATTCCACAGAATTCCTCCGGCTTATTAAAAAAATTCAATTCAATTTCAATTTCAATTTCAATTTCAATTTCAATTTCAATTCAATTCAATTCAATTCAATTCAATTCAATTCAATTCAATTCAATTCAATTCAATTCAATTCAATTCAATTCAATTCAATTCAATTCAATTCAATTCAATTCAATTCAATTCAATTCAATTCAATTCAATTCAATTCAAAAAACTTTATTCATATCCCAGGGGGAAATTGCTTTTTCGGTCACAGTTGCTCACACAAAAGAGAAATATAATAATAATAAAAGAAGCAAAAAAAAGAAATGTACACCTGCATAAAAATCTCGGTATAATACAAACAAGTAAAACATTTTGCGTTTGGAGTGGCGTTGAAAGAGTGAAAAGTGCGTGTTTGTTGAGGTGAATGCTGAAGAGGTCAGTGAGGTGTGAGATGGTCCTCCAGACTGACCCCGTGAAGCCCCCCTCGCCCCAGAACCCGGGCTTGTGGGTCGACCCAGGGCAGAATAACGGCCTCATCGATCAGTGTCTCACTCACAAAGAGGATTCAGAGTCAGAGGTCTGAGGGAGAGAGAGAGCGATGGACAAATATCTACAGCCTGTGAGGTTGAGTCTACGCGACTGAGGAATGGAAAAAGTGGTAGATAATGGACGGATGGATGGATGGATGGATGGATGATGCCCAACCCTGAAAACCAACAGTGTGTATCACTGCGACTGAACTGAGAGA
>MU204326.1:1642998-1663351 GCA_017309775.1 Paedocypris sp. Pulau Singkep | reverse complement strand
GTGTGTGTGTGTGTGTGTGTGTGTGTGTGTGAGAGAGAGAGAGAGTGTGTGTGTGTGTGTGTGAGAGAGAGAGAGAGGCAGGTCGAGCAGGTTCAGGGTCTACAGCTGTCAGTAGAGCAGCACATGTCAGCCAGACGCAGCTCACATATCCTCCACCGCCGCTTCCTGTCACGTACTCACACACTCACACGCCCTGATGAGGAACAAGCCTCGGCCTGTTAGTGCGGCTGAAAGGTGCATCACAAGGTGCCGCACTCGATTCAAAAGACTTGTCAACGCGTTCGAAAACGACTTTATTGAACGGCAACGGGATTGTTGGCACTCGCTCGGTGACGAACAAAAGCCAAACGTGTGAATAACTCGCACAGGAACAGCCAATCAGAGTGAGTGGGAGGGTCTGAGGGGTAAAGTACTTGAGTAAATGGACTGAAGTATGTGTTTTGCTATTTTGTACTTGTACCGAGTATCAAAAATAAAAGGAGCTTTTACTCTTTACTCCACTACATTTGAACAAACACTAGCCATTACTCGTTACTTTAGTTATTTTACTAGTTTCATTTTATCAAATACGATTAAATAATCACAATTTTATTTGACTACTTTTTTCACTTTGATTGAGACTGACTTTTAGTTCTTTTTATCTACTTTGTTCAACCATTTTTCAAACATCGAGGTGTTAAATGTTGTTTCTATATTAGAAAAAAAAAACACTCATGAATAGAGATTGTTTGCCCTTTTTTTTGTTGCCTAATTTCAGTGCGAGTAAAATACTCAGGATGGTTTAAAATTGGTTATTTGCAACTTTGACTCAAGTCTTTTTGAGACTTGTTTTTTTTTTTTTGCATGTAGTGCTGCTCCGAACGCAAGATCCAATCAGACGCCTACGAGGCAAAACAGTAGAGTGACATCACTGGCCATTCACTCACGAGCCACTGTGTAATAGCCCCGCCCCAGTAGAGTGACATCACTGGCCAGTGTAGTAGCCCCGCTCCTTGACACCGATTGGCCGGATTTTGGGATCTTTCTAAGAGACCTAGAAAAGGAATCTAGCATGACTCTGTGACTATAAATTGAATTGAATTTAAAAAAGCCTTTATTAGTCCCACAGCGGGGAAATTTCACAATTCCAAAACCCATCTGGTGTGTTCCCATCAAAGCCAACGCAATTCCACAACTCTTCCTGGACATCACTTCCTGTTCCAGCACCGACGCACAAACCCTTATCTCGTTTCCACAGGTGACACCAACCCGTCCCCAACCCGGGGATGGCAGTAAAAGATGGCTCACACCGATAAGAAAAAAAAGGCGAGAAAAGCGCCGTCACTCACAGAAACTTGAGCCGGACGTTTTCGTTGTCGGGGTTGCAGTAGAGTCGCTCCAGCTGCTCCTGCGAGTCGTCGGCCACGCTCTGCCAGAGCTGCGTCTGTGCCCGGCGGATCTGCCAGTGGTAGGGCAGCACGGTGTGATGCTGGGCGCAGTCGCTGCCGTAGACGCACACGCCCTGCAGGAAGCCCACGCAGACGCAGACGCCGTCCGCCTGGTGCGTGTGGTACTGCAGCTGAGTCAGCAGCTCGAACACTAGATCCAGGGACGCCTCCTCGCTCTGGTCCTGAAAGAGCTTCTGCTCCGCCGGCTCCTCGCTCTCCTCCTCGCCACACGTCCTCTGCTTCTCCGCAGCAGCCGTGCATATATTCCGCTGGCTCCCGGACGGGGCCCGTGGCACAAACACCCCGTCGCCCGACACCAGGGTGCCCGAGGTCAGCAGCGTGCTCAGGATGGGCTCCTCCAGGGCACGCAGACACTTGGCGTCCAGCTTCCTCTGCGAGAGCTTCTTCTTGAAGTACGGCTTGACCAGCGGGATCTTGTCCGACAGGCCCGCCGGCTGCTCGGCCTCCTGCATCGCGCCCAAAGCCTCGCCACCCTCACACACACCTGGTGAAGAACGAGAGAGCGGGTGAACACACACACACACACTTGGTGAAGAACGAGAGAGCGGGTGAACACACACACACACACACACACACACACACACACCTGATGAAGCACAAGAGAGGGTGAACACACACACACTCGGGCTACGGGATATTTCCTTTATTTCATGCCATTGTTTCTATTTTCCTTTTTCTTGTTTCTTTTCTTTCATTTATATATTTATGTTTATATTTCCAAAAGAGGGGAAGAGACGGAGTCAGTCCAAACCCCATTCCCTGTTGTCATCGCAACTTGGCCAATAAAGTTTTCTGATTTTTCTGATGCTGTTGAGGAAGATCCAGAAATGTGCGATCTAACAAGGTTACAAAGTTGCTAACAACAGGGGGGTAAAAAAGGTAAACATTGGGATTTTACAACGGTGCCAGTTTGTTTCACAACATTAGCGTTGAGACAACAAACACACCAGCAGTTTCCAGGCCGGAGCTGGTATCCCACTGATCAATACTGGGCGTCATCTGATCTCTCCCTTCCCGAAAAAGAGGAGGAAGAGAACAAACAAAAAAAAAGAGGAGGCATTACGGAAACTGAAACTTTCCCCGAGATCCTCACCGACCCCCAACAACGTGACCATTCGGGGGGATAAAGGCGATCGGCGCTATCCGTGATTGGAATCAGGCATCCGAACCGGATTAATCCCCGCCGGCTTAACGTGCTCGCTGGAACCGCAAAGTCAAATGACAAAAGCAGCTGTTTGCGTCCGATTCCTGGAAGGCGAGTTTCGCACCTCAGAAGACGAAGACAAAAAAAAAGAAAGAACGCGCGTTGTTTGTATTATTATCCTCGCGGCACAGCGGCGATTCTGCTCACTCCGCCCGGCATCAGCAGCTCCTCTCGCCGGGACATTTTCCGACTCTGTTGTTGAATTCAATTCCGCCACGATTAAATCAGCCAGCCAAACGATCCCCCGGGAGTGTTTTGACGGCTTGATCTAGATACGCCGAGTCGGGCGCGTACGTGCCACTCGCCAATAGCTGCTCGCTGGAGCTCGCACGTACCACCGCCCGCGTGAGGCGATCGCTGCCCACCCCCGTCCTCCACAAACATCCCGGGCCGAGCCATCGCCATCAGCGAGCCTACCTGCTGAAGTCATCCGGCGCCCCGCTCACAGCCCGCAGCCTCTCCGCGAGCCGCCGCGCTCCTCGCTCCCGTAGCGCAGACAGACACAGAGCTCGTCCGCACGGCGAAGCGTCTCCATCCGTGTCAGCAACGCGACTGAGCCGCTCACAGCTGCTGCGGACCGCAAGCGCCAGAGAAGCGCGCTCGTCCAATCACAGCGCGGCGGGGAGGAACGGGGCGGGCCTCGCTTGCAGAGCGAGAGAGAGAAAACCCAACCGGGACGTCGCTCTAGTGCGCGCGCGCGAGGGGTGCGTGCGCGCGCCTGCGTTTCAATAACACGATGTTTAAAGATTACTAAAGGTATTAAAGATGTTCATATTCATTGTTTACGTGGAAAGATGGCATTGTGTGTACTTTAGCAGCATTCTTTGGATTTGTTTTGGTTACATCACAGGGGTTTAAAGAGTTTCTCGAATTACTTGAGTAAAGGTACTTACTGTAACATTTACAAGTTACCAGCCATCAATTTCAAGAAGACTTAAGTCCTATTATGAGTCAACTTGAATATTTTACATAAAAAAACACCACCAAGAAATGTGAAAAGCTCTTTATTTATGAGTTATTAGTATTTCCTAATATTGAAATGCAATTCAACACTTAAAAATGGCAGTGATACTCGATCACAAATGTAGTCAAGTAGAGAGTAAGACTTTTTGATACTCAAAGTACTTTACTCAAGTACTTTACACCACTACTCCTCGTCTTCTGTCCAAATCAGTGATTGCGTGTCACGCCCATCTCCACAGTGACGTCGACTCCTTTGGGAAATCTCGACCCACAACTTACACTGCGAGGTGACGTTTCTGTGATTATAGTCTGTGAAAAGCCACTAATCCACTTTGTTCATAACCGAAATCAAGACAAAATGAAGACATAAATCACATGAAACCTTTCTAAAAAATCATCTTGAGTGATTGTCAGTGCGTTATCTCCAGCTTGACATAAATTAAATCATGAAAAATAAAAAAAACCCAAAGCTGTGACTTTAACTGCACTTCACAGTAAATGTAAAAGACCTTTACCTTTTTTTCCCTTCATTTTTTTTATCTTTTATTTTACCTGTTGACATCATGGAATGTTCCGTGTATATTATCGTATAGGAATACTGCAGCGTATTCCATGAACTTTCCATTTGAATTGATAATATAAGGATTGGCTAAGGATGAAATAAAATTAAAAAGTTAAGTTTTCAGATTTGTCTAAAGAATGGTGTATTATGGTTCATTCCATCAAGAACATAAGTTTGGAGACAAGATGGAAACCCCACAACTGCTTCTTGCACCTAAACTACTGAAGTTGTTTTTTTTTTTTGCGTGCTAAACTTTTACTGCTATTTATAGTTTTGGTTTTTCTTTTTTTTCTTTCAAAAAGTCTTTAAAAGACTTAGAGACAAAGAAAAAAAAAGTTAAAAAAAAAAAAAAAAGTAATTGCAAACTTCACAAAAGAGAAAAGAAAAATCTAACTGGCCCCCAAACTTTACACTCTAAACGATGTGTATAACATATTAATTAATACACACACATTTGAGTCGTACAGTTATAAACACTACAATGAATGAATGACTTTATTTATACCACTAAGGGGAAATTTCTTTGGTTTCACCAGCAACAGACAAACAATTACAATGAAGAAACAGTGATCACGGTGAAAAAAAAAAACAATTAGTAAAAAGTGTGCAAGGGAAATAAAAAAAGATGCAATAAATATATGGTGCAAAAAACAACAAACAGTAAACAGTATAAAGAGTAAACTGTGATTAAATTAAAAGTAAAGTTGTACGTTAAATGCATACGGAGGGAGATGTTTTTTTTTTTTATTTATAGCTTATAGAGTTTTTTCGTATTTGTATTTATAAAGTGATTATCATACAGCTAATTTTTATTTATTCATAGCTTTTATTATTTATTTTATTTATATATTTATGTTAATATCTGCAAAATAGGGGCGGGAAGGCAGAGTCAGGCCAAACAAAATTCCTCGTTGTCACTTGCAATTTGGCCAATAAAGTTGATTCTGATTCTGATGAAATGATTCTGTCATGGCGGCCGTTACGGATCATTACACCGTGACGAACAACAGAAAGGAGGTGAAAGGTCATCGGAAAAAACACTGGCACGTTCCAGCTCATCCACACGTCAAACTGAAAACGTCAAGCGGACACAGGATGTCGTCACAAAAACGGTGATCGGCCCGTGTAGGAAGTGAAAAGACTCACATACCTCAGCACATGTCAGCACCAGTCCTCCCTTACAGTGGAATAGACTGGGAAAACATTCCCATCACAAACAGCCCCACAGATCTCCAGGAACGTTCGTTTCCTTCTGGATTTCTGCTCCTGACCTGGAATAAAAAGAGAATCCGAAACTTTATTGGCCCAGCAAGTGACAACAAGGAATTGAGTTTGGTCTGACTCCGCCTTCTCCCCAAACACAAATATATACAAATAGAAGAAAAACATTGCACACACAAATCCAGCAACATCACATTATTGAGCAATAAATAACTCGACCTGAAGGTTAAATGACATAATTATGCTTAATGTCGACACCACAGCATATTAAAAAGGATTAGCGTTTAATTATCTCCAACGGGACTATGCTGTGTGTGTGTGTGTGTGTGTGTGTGTGTGTGTGTGTGTGTGTGTGTCGGTGTCTGTCTGTCTATCTGTCTGTCTGTCTGTCTGTCTGTCTGTCTGTCTGTCTGTCTATCTATCTACTTTTAGCCTTCAATATACAAATATTACAAAACATGTACACCATATTTGACAAATTCAGCTATAGCAGACAGGGAAAAGTGCTTGAATAAAAATACGTTGTAAAACTATTATTATATAATAATAATTTTAATAAACTATTATTATAAAACGGTATATAAAAATATAGCGTGCACATGTTTAAGCTGGCACAACACTATTTTTAAAAATACATATACACATATACAATATATACATAAATACACATACTTAACTACAGTATGTTCAATTCTTGACAAGCCAAATAACGCAACAAATCTTGAAATTACACAATAAATATTTTCTCACACAAGATAAAGTAAAAAGCTTTGAAAAGAGTGAAGGATTAACGTGCTTGTTTCAAGGAAACACGACATGTTTCAAACTGCCTTGTTTACTCACCCCATTGGCAGATCATTTTACTTGATTTAAGTCTTTTTTACTCGTTTTGCTTTTTTATTTTCTTCTAATTTACTTGTGCATTTCTTGTAGTGTATATACATGATACACATACCCTTATTTTAGTTTTAATTTTTAATTTTTTTATTATTACAGTTTAGCTCACTATATAACTATATTATATAACTTTAGAACTATATACCTACTGTATATACATTTATAACTATATAACTATATACATGATACACACCCTTTGTATTTTTATTATTACTGTTTAGCTAACTATATAACTATATTATATAACTTTATAACTATACACATTTATAACTATATACATGATACACACCCTTTTAATTTTTATTATTACAATTTAGCTAACTATATAACTATATTATATAACTTTATAACTATATAACTACATACATTTATAACTATATACATGATACACACACCTTTTGTATTTTTATTATTGCACTTTAGCTCACTAGCGTCCTGGCGTACCAGACAGGATCTATTCTTCTTTTCACAGACTTTGCCGCCACGCCATCTCAGCCGTTTTTTTTTTTCTTTTTCTTTTTTTTTGAAGTCCAGCGTCTGGTTGAAGCATGTCTAGGATTGCGACCCGTGACCTTGGTGAAGCTCTGAGGCAAACGGATGAGGGCTGGAGGTCACTCCACAGGAGGCCTTTCAGTCGATGGGTTTCCAGTGGGGGGTTTTGTGATAAGAGGGTGGGATTGAAAGACAGGTGGCGGTGGCAGGGCTGATCAAAAAAGAAGGGGAGGGCGGAAGAGAGGGAGGAAAAAAAGAGAAGCGGTGATTTAGCCTGGGGAGGACAGGAAGGAGGGAACAATGGCCCTTCTCTCTCATCTGCACATGAGCAGGTCGCCCTGTGTGGACTCACAATGTGCCGATCAAAGCCCGGGTTTGATCTGCCCGGCTCTTGTTGGGGCCACCGGGGATGCGGGAAAATTGAGGTCAAAGGTCACCCCGAGCCAAAGTCATGTATCAGTTCCTCCCTTCATTCAGCCTCTCCTCCCTGCGTTTCATCAAGCTGGTTTGTCCTGATCTGAGAACAGTTTCCGGCAGAGGCATTCTTCTCGGGCTTTTAGTGAGTGAAAGAGCAAACGTCTCAGATCAGCGCAGAGGGCCGCATTTTTCCCGTGGAGGTGGACATGAGCCAACACGCAGCTTGTAGTAGCTGAAGGAGAGAAGAGGAATTTTAATGACCCGGCGTAAACCCGCCCAGCAGGTTGTCGTCTCACAAATGCCACAGATGTCTCAAAAACTGGAGGCGGAGTCGGTGTCTGTGTGCCGCCCTGCTATTGGTTGGATTGTTCCCGCCTCAGGGCTCAGAGACGCTGAGATTGGCTCCAGCTCCTCGTGACCCTGAAACGGAACAAGCAGCTACAGAGAACTGCTTCTTTGTATTGCATTGTAGCATTGTAGCAATTCTGCTGAGAGAGTGACACCGGAATAGACAAGTTCTCTATCTGCATTTTATATACATTTTTGAAAAAAATATATGCTACTTAATAAAAAAAAAAAATATTAATTAAAAATAATAATAATAAAAAAATACATATATATACTGTATATATTACTGTATCTTTTTGTTTGTATATTTTTGTAAAATATGTATCACAGTATATACACCGTATTAAACAGTACTTATATATATATAATTTACATGTGTATATATATAATTTTAAATTATACATTTTTAATTATATAAGTTGTATTTAATTATTTATATTAAATTATAAATACATTTATCTTCTTATATACATTTTTATTTGTTATATATATATATATATATATATTTTTTTTTTTTAATATATATATATAAATATGTGTTCCAATAACAAATCTGAAAAAAACAAAAGGTTGTTTTAATTGCTCTTTTAAAGCCCAAAAAAATACAATAATTACGTTTCCAACCCCAGACACACTTTCTATTTCTCAGAGCCGTACGACTGCAGATGCAAACTTCCCCAAACTCAATAAAGATAAGCGCAAGTGCAAACTCATGCTTAGTTTCAGCTGTGTGTGTGTGTGTGTGTGTGTGTGTCACCTTTACTTTCATTTCTCTTTCTGCGCTGACAGGAAACGTCTCTCGCTCTCGATGACTCGCAGCATTGAGTTGTGAGGTGAAGCGGCTCTGCTGGGGCTCCTGGGTTTCTGTTCTGTTCTGTGTCCCTCGGGCTGAATCCAGTGTTCCACTTTCCGTTCACGACTGCTTCTTCTATGACACGGCTTGCCATACGTGATCTCTTTCCCCGTCATCTGAAAGGAATGTTTCTCTTACGCCACTCGCCGCTCAACTGATTGTGAAGTGTACACACACGACTCGCTCGGTCAACACACACACACACACACACACACACACCGACTCGCTCGGTCAACAAACACACGCACACACACACACACACACACACACACACACACACAGGGCCTGCTTTTCAGCTAGATCTCTCGCGATAGGAATTTACACGTATAACTACTGATAACGGCTGATACTGATAGGTTGTGAAGCTGAAGGAACCCGATTGACAAGACTTTTTCCACACTGGTCGGTTTAGATCACAGGTGTCAAACTCAAGGCCCGGGGGCCAGATGTGGCCCGCCATGTCATTGTATGTGTTAAAGGTTTTGAGTGTCTAAAAAAAAAGGACAAACAATTAGTTAAGAAAGTGCGTTGACCAAAAACAACATTTCCCATAATGCCTTTCAACTATGGTAGCAGTGTTTCCACGGTTGTTATTTTTCTTCGTTCACTTGGACAGTTTGATCCTTCATTAATATAAAATTATGTGTGTTTTCATAATCTGACAAAATGTAATAATATTTATGCTAGAGAAACAAGCAAAAATAGTTGCTCTAGAAAAAAATAGAGATGTCTAACATTAAGGAGTAGTTACATTTACTTTACGTTACATTTAGTTATATTTACAAGTTACATTCGGCCCTTTTTGAATTTGTGCGCTTTGAGACCAAAAAAAACTGACGTTAAAACTGTGACAATGATCAACCTTTAAAATGCTCAGAAGTTTGAGGACAGACATTATACTGATGTATACCGAGTTTGACACACCTGGTTTAGATGAACAAATACATATGGAATGATATTCCGGACAAAATGTGAACGGCTTGTGAAATGATATTGTCAAATGACGCTGCATTTGCAATGACGCGCACAAACAGGCAAAACTTGAACGCAAACGCGAATTCAATTCACAAAGTATTTTGCGAGGTCAATTTCCAGTCGTGACAGAACCTGCCAATCAGCGTCAGTGGGCGGGTCCAACAGGCCGCGAACAGGGTGTGACTTAACTAGAAGGCGACTGTGTTCTAGCCTGTACAAGTCGCCTGACGGACGGGTTTTACTAAATCTGTCACAAAACATCCATAGATAATAAATTCTCCAAACGTTAAAAGTTCTTATTCAGATTCATTTATCAGATCCTTTGTCCGTTCTCTCACATGTCGTTTGAGCGTGACGTCGCGTGTAATCATTCATAGCCGCCCCTCCCACTGGCTGTGATTGGCAGGTTCCGTCCCCTGGCAAACCGATCTGACCAATTGAATTTGCGTTGAATTTAATCTTTCTTTGCGCATCGGCGCGACTTGCAAATTGTGTTGTAGATTATAATTTGCATTCGAGTTTTTCCTTTCGTCCGTTTCTGCGCGTCAAAGGAAAACTTTTAGCGACATGAAAAGTTGTTGTTTTTCAATTAAATTCAATTCAAATTCAAAAAACTTTATTCATCCCCAGGGGGGAAATTGCTTTTTCGGTTACAGTTGCTCACACAAAAGAGAAATATAATAATAATAAAAGAAACAAAAAAATAGAATTTTTATCTGCATAAAAATCTCGGTATAATACAAATAAGTAAAAAGTGACTAACAATAAATAGTAGTTTTATATAGAATAGAACCGAATATAATCTGCAGAAAAACTGAAAAAATATACAGACTGAACAAACCAATATAAACAATCGCACTATATTAAAATATGGCAGAAATTGTATAAATATAAAACACAAGAAATTACAAGAACATCAGAAAACTTTCAATATATGAGATTAAATTAGATTCAATTTATTAGATAAAAACAATTTATGAGATTATTTCATATTCAGCATCCCCCTCATTACGTTTAATCAATGGTTTCCTCTTTCTTTCTCCGATTCATCCATTTCTTTATCTCTGTCTAACAGTTTGAACTCGTCAAATTCGGTAAAACAACAATAAGAAAAGTCCCGCCTGACATTGAGAAGGAAAGATAGCAGCGATTGCTATGAGCAGAGAAAAGAAACCAGATTCCAATATTTCCTGAGATGGAAACAGGCTATTGGTGGAAAGGAAACGGAATGAAGGCCAGATGGTTATACTGGTGATGCAAGAGAAAATGGACCGTTGCCACAGCAAAGCTTTCCAGTTGCTTCCACTTCTTCCGAGAAGCTGTGGCTTTTGGGAAAACCTTTTGTCATCCCAGGGTGTTATTATGATAGATATAACGGTCACTGATCAGATCAAGAAACTGACGTGTCCCCGTTTCCATTACACGGCTCCTAATTTCAGAAATCAGTGAAGCAACATCCAGGTCAGAGGTGGTGTGATTTAATAATATTGTACAATTGATAACAAGCACCTCCTGCTTCCTGAAGGATTACGTCATCTTTGTGATGACCAGCACAAGATCAACGCGAAGGGGGAAAAAAGAAGTTGAGAAGTCAATATCGCCACCTATCGGTCACTTGAAGTAATTGTTGATTAGAAATAAAAATAATCCTTAGGTCAGTATTTAAAGATTTTTGTTTACTTTTATTTATTTATTTATTTATTTTATTTTATTTATTTATTTTTCCGGAAATCGCAGTTTTAACAATTTTTCAAAAAAATCTTTCTTGCGTTTTTTTATTGAGTATTTATAAGTAAACAACATGTATTAATCATGCAAAAAAGACGATGAAAATTTCTAAAACACATTCACAACAGTTTTAAATACCCAATTTGAGAGAGAACTGTGCAAAAACTGTATGAATTTAAATATGAATTTTAAAAAACTAAAGTAAAGTAAACGATCTTCACTTGGGACAATGGCATTTTAGTTCCATTATCCTGGTCTCAAGGCTGTTGTAATGATGAATTACCTCGTCATGAGATCATCTTATAGATATTTTACCGAGATAATACCCATATGTGAAGGCAGGTGCTTTACAATGAAATCCCAGATGTTTGCACGTGCTGCTTTAGCTCAATGTCGGAGCGTGATGAGGGAATAAAAAGCAAGTATTGCGTGTTAGGTTGTGTAAACAAAGTATTTGGGCGTTTATCTGTGTGCGCGCGCATCCCATTGTATGTGCGTAATGACAATTGCACGTGTGCGTGCGAGCGCGCGCTCTCGTGTGCGTGTGTGCGCGCGCGCGTGAAGACAGAGGAAACCTGAGCTGCTTAGAACAGAATGTGGAGAACGTGTCGAGCCAATTTAGGTAAACACTCAACAAAATATGACAATGTGCTGTGCTCGTCAGTGTCATAAAAAAATTTAGTTTTTAGAAAAGCTTTGATATTTGTTAAAATTCCGAAATTTCCCACGTTTACAAGTTGCTTCATTTGCTTGTATATTTAAATTTTGTATCTCAAACTAAATCAGAAACGTGAATCTTGTTGGACTAAATCCTATACATTCAGAGTCATCTCAGGTTTCGAGGAGCAAACATTATTTAAAACATTCTCTTTTAATACCATGAAAAATTCAAACTTTTTACATGTATATTATTTTCATACTTTTCAAACATTTCAACGAGCAAAATCTAAACGCGCAAATGTGCTTGTTATTTTGCATGACCTTGCTATAGTTTTGTTGTGGAAACGAAGTTCACTGTTGTGTATGGATTCTGGTTTCTACGGTTACATATCTGCTAAACTGGGACCTTGTAGCCTCCCAGTTTGTCGTAAATTTTACAATTCCTTGAAAGCATAAGCAAGTATGACGGACCGTTACGATCTATAAGTCTTACTAAATTGAAGACTTTTTTTATCAAGAGTATTTAAAAGCCAAGTGTTTTTCTGCATGTCCGTGACATCATGGAGAATTCATCTGTAATGTATATTAAGCCACGCGAATAACTTCCTTTCTTTATTCTAAACAGGGATGTGTCTGCATATGACAAAAACGTGTATGACATCTAATGAAGAGGGTGATGGCGTCCAGGTCACTGCTGATCCACTCACAAACAGTCCAGAGGTTTCGGACACGGACCCAGCAAGACTTGCCATTAAGGAAAATAATTCCTCTTATTTGGACATAAATGACTTTATAACCGGTAGTGCCGTCACTGAAGAGACGGCTCGCGTTATAATTTCTCGCATGATAAACGTCGCCGTCACCAGCTGTGAGCAGGAACGATTCCACCGAGACATGGATCTTCATCTCCTGATCCACCCGGACACATTAGACGTCAAATTCAACATCTCTGGTTGCAAGGAGCTCAAGAACAGCAGAAAACTGTGCTGGAGATCGGAATCAAGCTCAAGTAAGGACCAAGCCAAGGCCGCCAGGGTGTTTTCTGTAGGATTGGCGCTGTACCAGCTGATGTGTAAGGAAAAGCCGACAAACGTGGACCTTTTCCAAATCGACTTCAACTGTTGGTCAAGGATTGGGTTGTCTAGGGAGTGCTGCCACTTCATCCGGGGCTGCCTGATGAGCGATCCAGAATACCGACTTCCCTTGGAAAAGCTCCTGTTTCACCCCTGGTTCACCAGAACAGCAAACACGTCTAGTCCTGAGCCCGACAGCCCAACGGAATCCGTTCTGAACTCCAACCGGAGCCTGAAGTCTTCAGAAACCGTGGTGGACTCTGTTGTTCAGGAGAGTGAAGATGCAAATGCCAACGAGAAGGACGAGATTGTCCTGGACCAGTTTGAGAAAGTCAACTCATGTGTGTACCAAGTCACCACACAGCTCGGGAGAGGAAGTTTCGGGACGGTTTATGCAGCCGTCAACCTGAGAGACAGACTGAATGTGGTTTTGAAGTATGTTAAAAAACGCCCCGAGAATAGGTACATCACCCTGCCAGGTCATTCACATCCTGTCCCGCTAGAGGTGGGACTCATGCTGCTCGCCAACCATGGCTCCCCGAGCCCCCACATCATTCAGATGATTGACTGGATTGAGCACGACGAGTATTACGTGATGGTGCTGGAGCGGCCTCCGCATTGTACGGACCTCTACCAGTTTGAAGAAAGTAGAATCCTTCCAGAGGAGACTGCTCGCATCATCATGTACCAGGTCATAAAGGCTGCCCTCACTTGCTGTAAGCGGGGGGTTTTTCACAGGGACATCAAGCTGGAGAATCTTCTTATCAACACGGAGACCCTGGAGATCAAACTTGCTGACTTTGGTTCTGGAGAACTTATGAAAAGCTCCACCTACGATTTCTTTTGTGGCACGGAACTTTACTGCCCTCCGGAGTTTTTTCACCAGGGCGAGTATCACGCCAAACCTGCCACAGTTTTTTCCCTAGGGATGTTGCTGTACCAGCTGGTGTGTAGGGAGATACCAAACAAATTTGACACTTATCAAATCAACTTCAACTGTTGGTCAAGGTTTTGGTTGTCTAGAGAGTGCTGCCATTTCATCTGTAGCTGCATGCTGAGCGACCCAGTATTCCGACTTCCCTTGGAAAACCTCCTCTTTCACCCTTGGTTTAATGAAACACAAATAAGTCCGATTCCAGGGGAGTTCAGAGAATCTAAGAGGTCAACCGCACCACATATTCCAAGATCAACAGTGCATCCACTAATCCAGAGGTCAACAGTTCACAAACTGCAGGTCACAAGGACAAGAGTCTTCCATCCCCAGAAATCAGGATCAACCGTCCGTAGGACCAAACTCTTGAAAACAACAGCTCAGAAGTCACAAGCCCAGAGACAGACAGTCCACAAGTCACAGATCTTGAAGACAACAGTCCACAAACTGCTGGTGCAGAGCTCAAGAGTCCTCCACTCAAACAGTCTGAGACCGAGGGACTACCAGTCACAGAACTTAAGAACAACAGTCTGTAACGCAAGGAGCATGAGACAGAGAGTCAATAAACCACAGAGCTTTGGACCCACAGTCGACAAGACACCGATTCAGAGATCAACAGTCCTCAAGCCACAGATCTCAAATACAACAGGCATCCCTCCGCATATTTCAAAGACAACAGTTCGTACGACACAGGTCTTGAGACAGGCAGCCAAGAAGCCAGAACAATTGAGAGGGACATCTACAGACAACAAGGCACAAACCCAGAGACAGACGACCTACAGGCAACAGATCCACAATTTACAGACTCTGAATTCAAAGGTCCACAAGTCACAGGCCCTCAGACAACTAGTACCCAATCCAGAGGGTCCAGTATGCAAGGAACATGTGCAGAAGACCACCGTCCATAAGCCACACATTCAGAGATCAACAGTCAATCAGAGACAGATTCTGAGACCGAAAGTCTGCAAATCTCCAATTTCAAAGACAACAATCCAGCAGCCACCGATTGTGAGGACTGTATCGGATTGTAACACAAAGAGCCAGAGACAAACAAAACCCCACAAACCACAAGGCCAGAGACCAACAATTCACAAGCCACAAACATCGGTTACAACAGTCCATCAGCCACAGACCATTAGGGAAGCAAAGACCCAGAGACAAACAATCCACAAGCCACAAGACTCTAGATGGACAGTAAATAAGTCACAAACTTGGAGATCGACAGTCCTACAATCACAAGGTCAGAGACCGACAAGTCACAAGCCACAGATCTTGAAGACAAAAGTCCACCAGGCGCAGATCTCGAAGACAACAGTCCGCCCGCCACAGATCTCGAAATCAACAGTCCACCAACCACAGATCTCGAAGACAACAGTCCGCCCGCCGCAGATCTCGAAGACAACAGTCCACCAACCGCAGATCTCGAAGACAAAAGACCACCAACCGCAGATCTCGAAGTCAACAGACCACCAGCCGCAGATCTCGAAGACAACAGACCACCAGCCGCAGATCTCCAAGACAACAGACCACCAGCTGCAGATCTCCAAGACAACAGTCTGCCCACCACAGATCTCCAAGACAACTTTCTGCCTGCCACAGATCTCGAAGACAACATTCTGCCTGCCACAGATCTGGAAGAAAACAGTCCACCAACCACCGATCTCAAACACAACAGAGAACGAGCAGCAGATCTCAAAAACAGCAGTCCACCAGCCGCAGATTTTGAAGACAATAGTCCAAGAACCACAGATCTCGAAGACAACAATCCACCAATCACAGATCTCGAAGACAACAGTAGACCAACCGCAGATCTCAAAGACAACAGTTTGCCCGCCACAGATCTTGAAGAAAACAGTCCACCAACCACAGATCTCAAACCCAACACCCCACGAGCAGCATATCTCGAAGACAAAAGTCCTCCAACCGCAGATCTCAAAGACAACAGTTTGCCCGCCACAGATCTCGAAGACAACAGTCTGCCCACCACAGATCTCGAAGACAACAGTCCACCAACCACAGATCTCAAGGACAACAGTCCACCAACCACAGATCTCGAAGACAACAGTCCACCAACCACAGATCTCGAAGACAACAGTCCACCAACCACAGATCTCAAAGACAACAGTCCACCAACCACAGATCTCGAAGACAATAAATTGTAAGACACTGGTCTTGAAACTGGCAGCCCACAAGTCACAGGACATGGAACAGACCTGTCCTGTAATCCGCAACCCGCAAGATCAGACACCAACAGTCCACAATCCACAAAACCAGAGGAAAATTATCTACCAGACACAGATCGAAAGACCAATAATGTACATGACACAAATCATACAATCATCAGTTCACACGTCTCAGAGTCTAAGACCGACAGTCGGCACGTCGCTATCACAAGGACATCAGTTCACAACCCACAAACTCTGAGAACAGTTTTGGTGAACAGTCACCAGCAAACGTGGAACTTGATTTGTCCAGAGACTGATACTGTCTAGCCCTATAATGCACCTCGCAACACCGGTGTCACCCTTTGTTCAATGATGTTTTTAATGGGTTTTCAAAAAAACATTTTTTCACTTTTTTTTCCCACTGTTTACTTTTAGATGTAATTTACACCAGGTGGCACCAATTTACTGCTTAATTAGGCTTCCAGAGAAGTTTTGTATTGTCCAAAGTCCAAAAATTAGGGGTCAATCCTAATTTTTCCCAAATATCAAAACTCTTATCTACCGGGGGCGGGGCAATATTTTTACCCGAATTTTTTTTTTCTTCCATAAAAAGTTGTGTCTGGTGGTATTCTTGAATATGCCCAGAAACATGTCAATGTTTTGATTTTTGTTTTCGTTCTATTAATGTTTATTGCATTATTTTAAAACATTTTTTTTCATATTTATAAAAATTTTATTTATTTATTTTTTTCATTTTCTTGATATTTTTATGCCAAACATTACGTTCGTTTGAAAAAAAAAAAAACTTTTAAGCGCTCTTTCTGATACCGGGCATTAAAGGGCTAGTGTACACTAAGTATCAAACAAGTAAATATTGTGTGATGAATATTCAGAGGCCACTTATTATTACAATTATTAAAACAAGTAAAAAAAAAACTGCTCATTGCAATCACTTTTTTTAATAAATAAATAACCAACAGTGCATTCACAATTTTTTTTTTAGCTTGGGGGGGGGGTTAAATTGCTAAAATAATTTTCTTGAACACTTGAACAATTGCTTGAACAGTTGAGTCACATGACGTCTCACGAGGATTATGGAAGGTGCAGTTTTACAATAAGAATCATTTTTGCTGCAAAGATGGACAAAAGTGGCTAGTTCTTAATTAGACACTTATAAAGCTACACAAATGTAGAATTTAAAGTGAATCATAATAGCCACACATTAGCCATTTTACTGATGGTAGTGGTCAGTTGTGACATTGTGCTCTACATTTAACCAGAAGTGTAAATTAATTGAGTAAATGGACTTTGTTACACGTTTTCCGCTACTTTGTACTTGTACTGACTCTGAGTATCAAAAATATAAACAACATTTACTCTCTACTCCACTACATTTGTGATTGAGTATCTGTACTTTTTACTCCACTACATTTGAATGGACACTTCACTTTGCGGACATCAAAAAAGCACTTTTAATAATCCATTGTCAAAGTTGAGGGAAAATGTTGAGGTAAGTTTTTTAATGTTAAAGTGGAATTTTGTCAAGTTCGACTATACAGATCTCCCCTGACGTTACCATGGTATTGTAAACATAATAAAACCTCGTGAATAAAGAGTTTTCCACATTTCTTGGTGATTTTTTTAGGCAAATATCAGGGCAAGTAAAATACTTAAAAAAAGAACTTAAAAAAAAATAAATAAATAAAAAGTTATTTTGTTTTCAGCTGACAAAAAGAAGGCAAAACGTGCTTCAAGTTTTAGTTTTTTTATTATTATTATTATTATTATTATTATTATTATTATTATTATTATTATTTATTTATTTTTACAAAAAACCACAATGTTCTGTTTTTATTAAGAGTGTAACCTAAAAAATGGGCACTTTAAACTTTCAATTGATGTGTGACACTTATATGTAGGTCCAAAATAGACTTTTTTGTGTGTTTTATGTTGAATAAAGAGTGACTCGACCTCGGAGGGTTAAAAAACCAAGAAAATATATTGCAAATTGAACAAAAACTATACTAAATTATATTGCAGTATTTAAACTAGTGTATATTTAGTGTTGAGTTTACATGTATTTACATATTACACCTTATTATCCATTATTCCAAGCTTTAGTCATTTAATCGCCATTAATTTGATCAGGGAAGTGCGATTAACTAGTTAAGAAATTTGAATCGTTTGACAGCACTAGTTAGAACCCAATGAACCCAATGAACCCAATGTAGAACCCAATCAAAAAGTTTGCACACCCCTGTTGTAGATTCTTCAGCACACTGGCGATTCAGTCACAACTCCACTTCCTTTTCAATCATCTCCTTTCTTCATCCCCCTCTCTTGCTGCTTCTCTGAGGAAACGCTTGATTTACTAGTCAAAGAGAATCAGACCGTTCCCTCGTTCTTCCTCCCGGCTCGGCTTTTTCCAGCTGTTCAAGCGTTTGTTTTTCAGCCTCCCGTGTTCTTCACACGCAGAGCTGACGCTACACAAAGCACGCTGACCTTTCAGACGCACACTGACCAATCAGATCTCCTCTCCTGCCAAAATGTCAAGATTTCCCTCCTTTTGTTTTCTGTGTCTTTGCGAAGGGGCTCGGGAGGCCGGTATGACCCACGAGTCCCGGGACGGAAACAACACGACCCTGCAGCAGTGGGAAAAAACGAGGGATGAAAGGAAAACAAAGTAATACACAAGCACTTGAGTGAAAAGTACAGATAATTGAGCGAAAGTACAGCTCGTTATTGTAAAAATTAAATGAGAGAGATAGAGAGAGAACGAGAGAGATGAATAGAGAGAGAGAGAGAGAAGAAGAGAGAGAGAGAGAGAGATGAATAGACAGAGAGAGATGAATAGAGAGAGAGAAAGAGAGATGAATAGAGAGAGAAAGAGAGAGATGAAGAGAGAGAGAGAAAGAGAGAGAGATGAATAGAGAGAGAGAGAGAGAGAAAGAGAGATGAATAGAGAGAGAAAGAGAGAGATGAATAGAGAGATGAATAGAGAGAAAGAGAGAGAGATGAATAGAAAGAGAGAAAAAGAAAGAGATGAATATAGAGAGAGATGAATAGAGAGAGACAAAGAGATAGATGAATAAAGAGAGAGAGAGAGATGAATAGAGAGAGAGAGAGAGAAAGAGAGAGAGAGAAAAAGAGAGAGAAATTCATGTTTCCTCTTTCATTGTGTCAAATAACCAGCCAATTGTTAGTTCAGCTTGAGTTGCACACTTACCTATGTTGAAAAGTTAATTAAGTGAAAGTACAGCTCATTATTGTAAAAATTACTCCATTACAAGTCACCAATTTCAGAAAGACTTGAGTCAATGTAGCAAAGTATCCAATTTTAAAAGAACTTGAGTATTTTACTCTGTACTGAATTTAGGCAACAACAAATAAAAACCACCAAGAAATGTAAAAACAAACTCTATTCATGAGAAACGTAGAAATTTCTACTATGGAAACGGAATTTAGCACCTCAATGTTTTAAAAATGGTAGAACAAAGTAGATAAATAGAAAAAAAAAGTCAGTCTCAGTCAAAGTGTGCAAAGAAAGCTAATTAGTAAAATTAAATTCAGATTAGTAAATTATATATGGTGTAATAAAACTATTGGTCTAATTACAATTATTAAGAAAATCCGGCTACATCAATGAGTAACAGTAAGTGTCCATTTAAATGTAGTGGAGTAAAGAGTACAGATACTCAATCACAAATGTAGTGGAGTAAAGAGTACAGATACTCAATCACAAATGTAGTGGAGTAGAGAGTAAAAGTAGCTTTTCTTTTTGATACTCACTACAAGTACAAAGTAAGGTAACAAAGTTCTTTTACTCAAGTACTTTACACCTCTCACAAGCAAGTTGCTTGTCGTTTCATGATCAGACGCCAGTGAACGGATCCACCCATTAGTGCAAATGTGATCGAACCAGCTTCCATAAATAAACTGTTAGTCAAAATGAGATGACACCCTGGTCTACACCCATCACATGACCTTTCCTGATGTCTGGGGAAACCCAGAAGAGCTGGAACTGCTGGAATTTACAAGTCGTTTATTATTCCGACAATCATCACTTAATATACACCCGTCTTCTTCAAGATTTATATAGTTTTGTACAATAGAAGCACAAAAAAGAGATAGCGAAAGGGCGGAGGAGAGAAAGGGAGAGAAAGAAAAATAGAGAGAGAGAGAAAGATGAATAAACAGAGAGAGAGAGAGAGAGATGAATAGACAGAGAGAGAGAGAGAGAGAGAGAGAGAGATAAATAAACACACACACACACACACACACACACAGAGAGAGAGAGAGATGAATAAACACAGAGAGAGAGAGAGAGAGATGAATAGACACACACAGAGAGAGAGAGATGAATAGACAGAGAGAGAGAGAGAGAGAGAGAGAGAGAGAGAGAGAGAGAGAGAGAGA
>MU204326.1:1632663-1642898 GCA_017309775.1 Paedocypris sp. Pulau Singkep | reverse complement strand
AGAGAGAGAGAGGGAGAGAGAGATGAATAGACGGAGAGAGAGAGAGAAAGAGATGAATAGAGAGAGAGACAGAGAGAGAGAGAGAGAGAGGGAGAGAGAGATGAATACAGCGAGAAAGGGATATTCATTTGTTTCCTCTTTCATTGTGTCAAATAACCAGTCAATTGTTAGTACAGCTAGAGTTGCACACTTACCTGGTTTGAAAAGTTAATTCTAGTAAGAGCAAAGGCAAAGAGTCATTATCGAGCAAACATTCAGCCATTATCTCCATCTACCGACAAGTCAAATAAACATCGCTCATTGCGCATTACCTCCTGCGGCCTGAAGGTGGCAGCGTTTCACCGCCCTGTTCCTTCAACGGGCGGCGCGTCCATTCCACGTCACCGCGTGTGCTGCTGACGAGGCGTAAGCGCTTCATCCGCCCGGAGCTCATACGTGTCCGTCTCTTTTCACACGGATCGAGAGGAGGAAAGGCCGCAGTCATGGCACCCAAAGGCGGCAGCAAGCAGCAGTCCGAGGAAGACCTTCTCCTGCAGGACTTCAGCAGGAACCTGTCCGCCAAGTCCACGGCGCTTTTCTACGGAAACGCTCTGATCGTGTCGGCGATTCCCATCTGTAAGTGTCGCGTCGGGTTTAAAGCTGAAAACCTCGCGATCAGGATCATTTCCATCGGTTAGATTATTAGTCGTTTGATCTTCACATGCTGATCGATCTAGATTAGGGCTGTGTGGAAATTCCTCACCTCTTGTTTTATTATAATGTGCTATAATAAACGCACACACAAACACGTGTGTTTATTATCATATGTGTGTGTTTATTATCATATGTTGTAATTAATACGCGCACGCACACACACACAAACAAACAAACAAACAAGTATATATGAAAGTGTCTGTTTATCATAATATGTTGTAATTAACGCACACACACACGAACACGTACATATGAACGTGTGTGTGTTTATCATAATATGTTGTAATTAACGCACACGCACACACGTATTTATATCTGTGTGTGTGTGTGTGTGTGTGTGTGTGTGTGTGTGCGCGCAGGGCTGTTCTGGAGGATCTGGCACATGGACCTGGTGCAGTCGGCCGTGTTGTACGCCGTCATGACCTGCGTCAGCACTTACCTCGTGGCCTTCGCTTACAAGAACGTCAAGTTCGTCCTCAAGCACAAGTAAGAGGCTTTCCGGCCCCGGTGGAGCGCCCCGTCCCAACGCTGTGTGTGTCGGCAGGGTCGCTCAGAAGCGCGAAGACGCCGTGTCCAAGGAAGTGACACGCAAGCTCTCGGAGGCGGACAACCGCAAGATGTCCCGCAAGGAGAAGGACGAGAGGTGCGTGACTGGCTTGTGACAGGTTTAGTGCCAGACGTCCCAACCAAAACCAACGACAAAGTGAATAAAACCAACCTAATTGCGGGCGAAAAATGTAACAAAAAAAGCGTAAATGTGGAGAGTTTCGATTGACGATTGCGTGAGACGACAACTCGTCTCAACCCATCAAAGCCGTTCCAATAACAAAATGGCTTTTATAAATAAAAACTAAATTCATTCCGAATAAATTAAAGTTTTTCTTTTGATCTCACCAAAAAAAAAAAAAAAAACATTTGTATTAACGGAACCACATTGAGCAACGGACAAAAACGTACAAAAAATGACATCGCAGGAGAGAGATGGCGGAATGAACAGATCGATGTGTGAGGTAGAAAGAGTCTGGGATCTTCTTCACTGCTGTGATAAATGTAACTACATGTAACGTAAAATAAATGTAGCTACTCGTTATTGTTACACGACTGTGAGACACCTGGTCATCCTGCAGCATCCGATCACTGTCCCTGGTCCTGTAATGGCCTGGTGTCCCACACAACTCATTATCTATCAGAACGTAATCAAGAGACACTTACAGTTGCGTAGAAAACCCAAGTTTGCTTGTTGCTCCAACATAAATCCTTGAGTTTGACACGTGTGGCCTTAAAGAGTCTCTTTAACCCTTAAAGAGACCGTACATGAAAAAAGCAGGTGACATTTTATTTGGTCCACATGTGGGCTATATTTGTACTTTAGATTAAAAAAAATGTTGTACATTATACAAAATGTTGCTCCTGAGACTGGAAATCTGAGGTTATTGCGTCATCACTGGAAATTCCACCAACCAGTCTGAGATCGCCATCAAGTGCTAGATATATGCATTACACTATCATCTTGTGTATAAATCCGTTTTTGGAGTTTTAAATAATAATTTCATTGTGTTAAATGATCACAAAATTGTAGTTGCACTGGTACAACATGGGTCAGAGGACGTTACTCATGGCGTGTGTCCCGCAGGATCCTCTGGAAGAAGAACGAGGTGGCGGATTACGAGGCCACGACCTTCTCCATCTTCTACAACAACACCCTGTTCCTCCTGCTCGTCATCATTGCTTCCTTCTTCCTGCTGAAGAACTTCAACCCCACAGTGTAAGCTCCACATCTGGCTTCTACGGATCCGTGTGTGTTAAAAGCAGCGTGTGTTTCACAGGAACTACATCCTGTCCATCAGTGCCTCGTCTGGACTGATCGCGCTGCTCTCCACCGGCTCCAAATAACCAGAAGATCTCAGAAGGGTGTGGATCATGTCATCCGTCTCATGAAATTCATGATCTATACGTTCGGAAAGACCAATTTTGTATGTCCGGTCTTTGCGTTTGTTTTTTTTTTTTTTTGTTTCGTACCAATAAATTGCGCTCTGCTCGCACCACGTGAGACTTTATTGTATTAAAACGAGCTGTCAAAGTTAACGAGTTAACGCACGGGATTCATTTTAAGTACTTAATCGCGTCAATTTTTTTAAACACCGTTAATCACAGTTGAATGGACTTGTTAAAACTGAGACTCGACCTTATTTAGACGTTTCAACTGCAAATACGTAACTTTTTCAAATTACGTCTGATTCAAATCTCTGTTCAACAAGCCGCCACTGTAGATTCATAGGGATTAGATAAAGACAATACTGTATTTACTTACACTTATATTTAAAAACAGACATTCTAAGCTTTATGTCATTTCTTTATGTACATTCTAAGACATATGTTTCATGTTAGAGTGATAAGTATTTATTAAGTTAGTTTGTTTTCAGCTGACAAAAAGAAGGCAAAACGTGCTTCAAGTTTTAGTTTTATTGTTATTTTTTATTTATTACAAAAAGCACAATGTCCTGTTTTAATTAAGATTGTAACCTAAAAAAATGGGCACTTCAAACTTTCAATTAATGTGTGACACTTATATGTAAGTCCAAAATTGACTTTTTTTGTGTGTTTTATCTTGAATAAAGAGTGATTCGACCTCGGAGGGTTAAAAAACTAAGAAATTATATTGCAAATTGAACAAATTATACTAAATTATATTGCAGTATTTAAACTAGTGTATATTTAGTGTTGAGTTTATGTTAATTTACATATTACACCTCATTATCCATTATTCCAAGCTTTAGGTATTTAATCGCCATTATTCGTGATTAATTTGGTCAGGGAAGTGCGATTAACTAGTTAAACAATGTAATCGTTTGACAGCACTAATGAAAACACACACACACAGATGTTTTTTTTTTTTTTGGCTAGTTTTATTTCAAGCATATATTCTACCTCTATCTGTTTACAAATATATACAGAAGTCACGGAGAGATGCTCAACGCGCTAAAAGACCCCGAGTCCACACGTCCACTTTTCTCAAATAACCTGGAACTTTTAGAAAAGACGTGGCTTTGTTTTATTTTTCTTTCGGTAAAAGTCTCCCGTTGTTGAGAAAAGCGAGACGCAGGAGCCGACGAGACCGTCATGCTGGTGAAGTCAAGGCACTCGGCCACTCGACCACCGGACCAGCACTTCTACTGGACTGATCCAGACTTGACCTTCTCATGCCTAAATCAAGCTGTGTGTGTGTGTGTGTGTGTGTGTGTGTGTGTGTGTGTGTGTGTGTGTGTAATACTGCGTGTAAGTGGATCGGTGGAGTCGAGGAACATCAGGTATGGCTTTCGAGTAGAGCAAGCTAGGAAAAAAAGTCACTGCAATTTTGACGTTTCCCGTTTGTGTCGACGTTACACTTCAATGATTTTTTCTGCGTTACATAAATATACGTTTTGTTTTTTTTATTAATGATACTTTTTTTTGTTTGTTTGTGTATTTCATCTAAAGCTAAATTCACAGTTCTTGACTAGTAGAATCATGCACAGAGTATCGTGGATTTGCATCTTTTGTTTCGGTGTAGGTACCAAATCGGTTCAGGTGTAAAAACGTCTCGGGCTGGCTACTAATGATGACGTCGCACTATTTGATTGGTTGTAAGTTGGCAAGATGATGTGTAAGATAGAAAAAGGGGAAATATAACCTTTGCGATCAAACATTAAATCTATACGTAACTTAAACACCCTAATGTAGACGCTGCGTTTGATTATAGTTATCAATATGACTGATCATCAATGTTTAAAACAGACATTTGGCCAAATTAAACCAGACTGCGCTGACAAGATAGATATTTAACAAGATACGCGCTTGTAACCTAATGTGCGTTTTGAGACAGTTAAAACTGTGAAAAGTGACTTACAAATGCTCTGAACTTGAACTTAAGCGGGGTGTGACGTCATCATTAGTCGCCGGACCGATCCGTTTTTACACGCGAGCCGATTCGGTACCCACAACGTAATTGTTTTCATCGCTTTAATATATTTCCTCACTCTTAATTGTCAACACACTGGCAAGGAAATGAAACTACTAGTTCTGTGACGTATTTTCCTAAAGCTTTGAGATCGGTTCAAGTAAGTTTAGGTCAGATGTGCCTTCGTTTTGTTTTGTTTTGTTTTCTCTCCATTCATCATTGCCCATTCCATGCAGCAAACGTGCTGGTAAAAACATCTCTCGAGACAAGCGAAAACAGGCGCCGGTCCGATAAAACGGCTTCAAGAGTTCGTGCTTGGTGGATTGTAGTTGCTGCGTTTGAACACCAGAGGGCGACACTTGTCACTTTCCTCGCTCATACTGGTTTCTCACTGGTTGAGGGTTGTGGAGAAGAGCGAAGGGCGAGCGAGGAGATAAACGTCCATCAGAATCGCTGCTGTTGCTTCTGATAGTGGACAGGTCATGAGAGAGAGAGAGAGAGAAGCACAAACACTGCTACACACTAAGAGCGATAGTCCTTCTTCCCATAAGGCCTGTTCCCCAGTATATGATCAATGTCCGAGACCACGTGTGACGTCATCTTCGGAAGCACCTGCGCGTAAAAATCAATCAGAGAATCAGTCAGTGATTAGATTCCAGACGTGTGAGGGAACGATATTTACGTTTCACTCATTTCATGTCACTGTTTTTTCTTATCTTTATATATATATATATATATATATATATATATATATATATATATATATATATATATATATATATATGCTAATACTTCAAACATGATTCTAGTGTCTCTTATCTTGTAGTTTATTTGATCTATTTCTGTATCTCAGACACGATCGTGTGATTTAAATTCCTTGCAAACCTTCTTACGTGTTTCGACGTTACTTCCGTCTTCTTCAGAGGACATGATCGTGTCTGAGATACAGAAATAGACTAAATAAACTATGCTAATATATGTTAAGGAGGGAAAAGACGGAGTCAGACCAAACTCAATTCCTTGTTGTAATACGTACTTGTACTCTTTGAACATATTTCAAATATTAAAAATGCAACATTTTTTAAATATCAAAAATGTAACAAATTAAAAAAAAAAATCAAACGTATTCAATATTCAATATTGAAAAAGACAAAATTAAAATTAGGACAAAGCTTTTCGACAATAGTACGTAGTAGTTGACGTTTCATTTTAAGCTAAATTTAGGGGTGTACTGTATGTTCTGAAGCTTACATCAAAGTGGGGCCCAAAATACTAGATTATTTTATATAATATTAGTTTTTAAGCTAAACTGATGCATAAGGGGCGTTTTGGGGACCTTTGGCTGGGTTTTAAAACCTTGAAGGCCTGTTGAAGGGTCAAAATGGGATTTATTGGGTGTTGTCTTTAGTTTAGAGAGTGAGGGGAAGGAATGTATTATGCCAGTGGTGAGACCCCACTTTGATATACAGTGGTACCTCCACTTACGAATGACTCTTACGAATGACGTCTCTTTTTATAAAATTATTCACAATTTGATGGGCCAATTGTGGCGACAAGAATGTGAAAATGTGAGAACATGACAAAGGCAAGTTTTGTGTGTCTGTGTGTGTGTGTGTGTGTGTGTGTGTGTGTGTGTACCTGTATGGCTCCCAGGTTTTCCGTCAGCTGCTCTGGATTGGAGGTTCCCAGCAGAACAGAACTCACTCCCTCGTTCCTCAGGCACCAAGCTGAAGAGCAGGAACACAACCTCTCAGAACATCCTCAGTTTGCACTTCTCAATTAGAAAAAGAGAATACGTAATTAAGGGAATAATAATGAACAATCACTGGCTCGACCTAGCTCGCTCTTCTGATCGAATATATCGTATATATATACCGTGTTTTTTGCCGTATCAGACGCACTTTTTCTTCCCCAAAACTGAGGGTGAAAAGTTGGTGCGTCTTATACGGCGAACGCAGAGATCCGCGGAGCGCGCTCACCGCCATCTTAGTGTGCAATACCGCGGTGTTACATACGTTGTCTCGCTTTCTTTCTCGCGCAGAATCTTGTGAAACAATGAAACCATGATTTACAAACGAAAACAGACTTTGATCAAATTAAAACAAGCAGATTTTCTCATGCGCGTCTTTAAAACTAAAACAGCCGCTCTTCTCTTAAAGGCACAGCGCAGTAAACGGAGCGGCAGGCGTGTGCGCGTGAAGTACAAACTGTTCGATTAGTAATGTCTGTGCCGTCATTGATACTTGTAAGTTACAACTTGTAAGGAAACTAATGTGTAATACTGTATTAAGGTGTTTATATACTTATATAAAAATCAAATTCATGAATTATCACGGTATCCACGATATTGCATAATCCATATCACGGCTCATCTCAATACCGCTATTCACGTTAATACCGCTATACCGCGCAGCGCTACATCACTGTTTACTGACGTTACTGACTGTTCATGTCACATGTTTGACATACAATTGTTCTTAAACTGCTGTTAACTTTTATACAATTGATATAAAATATTTTACTACAGTATTTAGTTCAGAATCTTTTTTTTCCAGATTTTCCTCCTTTAAAATTGACTGCGTCTTATATGGAAAAATACGATATATATATATATATATATATATATATATATATATATATATATAAATAAACAACAAGCGCTCTTTAGTAGCTAATACGCGTGTAAGAAGATGCAGAACGAGTCTACGAGTAGATCTCACCCACGGCGAGTTGAGGCAGCGTGCAGCTCAGCTTCTCGGCGATGTGAGACAGCTCCTTCAGCTTGGCCTGCTGCTTGCGTCCGTCCTCGCTCACTATCTTCTCCTTCAGCCACTGGTAGGACTATAAAAGACGGAGAAAAAAAAAGCAGCATATTTACCTGCACTAAGCGCTAATTACCTGCACTAGAACAGTGGATGTGAGTCGAGTGGCAGTCGAGTTTAATGAAGCAGAAAATAAACAGGGAGAATGAGTGAGGAAACACAACGGTAAAGTAAATCCGATATAATAATAATAATAATAATAATAATAATTATTATTATAATTATAGTATAATAATTCAAGTTTGAGTTCTGATCATTTGTAAGACGCTTTTCACAGTTTTAATTGTCTCAAAGCGCACAAACAGCAAACATCTACAGTTGAGGACAAAATGATTGGCCCGCCCACAAAATAATCATTGTTTGATAAGTATTTCAAAAGTGCTTTTAAACAGAGCGAATCACTTTGTCCTCAACTGTACATAATACTGAACCTTGGTGTGTTTATTTGCATTACGTTTAATGTTGATGTTTTATTTCCTTACAACATTACTTCTACATTACATTATTTTTTAATATATAATGTATATATATTATATTTTATATTTATATTATACATTTATATTGTATTATTTATAATATATATAATAACAACATTATATTATTTATTCCATTTATCTACATTTGAAGCAATGAGTAGTATGTGTTATCATTTTCAGTGTTTGACAACCTGATTCTCGGGGTTGAATATTTAAAATAACAACATTTCCAGAAAGAATCGTGATCTTTATACTAAGCCAAAAAAAAAAAAACCCGTGATTGTCATTTCCTGCCGAATCGTGATTGCGTCAGAAAACCCCGATACCTTCATGGCCGCCCTGGAGGATTCTGGTATGCCGTTCTCGTACTTCCCCGTGATGATCCCACATGCTAATGGAGACCACGTCATGGCTCCCACACCTACAGACAGACGGCGTTTAGCTGGAAGCGAGGGATGATGAGGGACGAGTGACACGTGCCGATCTTGTGGTAGAGCTCGGGAAGCTGCACCTCCACCTTCTCCCTCTGGAAGAGATGATACTCGGCCTGCTCGCACACTGGAGGAATCAGATTGAACTGCCTGGCCACGGAATAGGCTTCCTGGAGAGAGAGAGATGGAGAGAATGAGAGATGGAGAGAGAGAGAAAGAGAGAGACAGGTGGAGTGAGAGAGAGATAGAGAGAGAATGAGAGATGGGGAGAGAGATGGAGAGAATGAGACTTGGAGAGAGAGATGAAGAGAGAGAGGGAGAGATGAAGAGAATGAGAGATGGAGAGAGAATGAGAGATGGATAGAAAGATTGAGAGAATGAGAGATGAAGAGAGAGATGGAGAGAATGAGAGAGGGAGAGAGAGAGAGACAGATGGAGTGAGAGAGAAAGATAAAGAGAGAATGAGAGATGGAGAGAATGAGAGAATATGGTCAATCGCTTTTAGCTTTTTCCATGACGGTCAGTAAAATAAGGACGATCAGGAAAAATCAGTGAAAGAAGACTCAGCGGCTATTAGCGGCTAATCGCACACAGCTGTGTGTTCTGCCCTGTGATTGGCTGTCCAATCCAGACTGCTGATTGGTTCTGATTCTGCGTAGCCAGAAATGAAAGAAGAGGCTAATTTTAACGAACTAAATAAACCACTGTACCAGCTCTACGTGACGTATCATTTCGCTCTAATAATTACGATAAAGCTAAGTCGCCGTTTAATAACCAGGTCCAGATCTCTCAGGCGTTTCTATTGGTGGGTTTGTGCCCACCAGAGCAGATCAGAATATGCTGTTATTACAGTCACACAAATTACAGCTGGTGTCTCCTGTGATCCAGTAAAAACCTTAATTAAGCTTCATTTGTCATTAGCTCAGCAGATCCACACGCTCTTGCTTTCCACACGGCAATTACGCCAAACTTCTCACGCTCCTTCCACGGAACTTCACGATTTGCCTGGGATTGAACTCATAACCTATGGTGTTGTGATGGAGCTACGCGGAAGCTGAATGTAAAGCTGAATCAGCGAGGATTCCGTCGCGTCTTTGTAAATATGAGTAATGTGAGAAATGAGAAATTTTGCGTCCAACGTTGCCACACAAATCTAATAACTAGTGGTTCGAGTTCCTTGGTTAATCCACCTGTAATGAGCTCAGAAGTAGGTGCTTTGAATGTAAAATCACAGAATAATACACACGCACACAAATAAATAAATAAATAAATAATATGGCAAGCCAAATTAACCTTAAACCTCAGAGGAAGTCAAAGTGTTAATTTGGAGTGTCATATTATTAATATTATTATTATTATTATCATTATTATATGTATATGTTTTTTTTTAACAAAAATCAGTGTACAAAAAAAATGTACAAAAAAAGTGTATTGATCCGGTTGACTTTTCATTCAAAGCTCTTTCTTCTTTTGCGTGTATTGTGTTACTTCGAAAGTCGCATCTAGTGGCGAAGCTTCGTAGCACCAAAGTCACTGAAACATTTTGCTCAATCAAAACAAACGTATCAATTGATTAAAATGTAATCAATTATAAATTAAAACTGGATCATACAAAGTGTTTAAAGTGCAGCTAATGAAAAAATGTATTTGTTTAACTGAGCCTTAGAGTCTAAAACATATAGTGCATATACTGTATATATAATATATGTATTTATTTGTTTTTAAATAATATATATGAATGAATATTTGAATTTGAAATGTATTTATTTGGCACTTGGAGGCTTTTTGTTATTTAGTTTATTTTTATATAGATATGTGTATATTTTTTATATATATGAATAATTTTTTTTCCCAGCCCTTCCACAAGTTTTATAGG
>MU204326.1:1613521-1632563 GCA_017309775.1 Paedocypris sp. Pulau Singkep | reverse complement strand
TATAGTGCATATACTGTATATATAATATATGTATTTATTTGTTTTTAAATAATATATATGAATGAATATTTGAATTTGAAATGTATTTATTTGGCACTTGGAGGCTTTTTGTTATTTAGTTTATTTTTATATAGATATGTGTATATTTTTTATATATATGAATAATTTTTTTTCCCAGCCCTTCCACAAGTTTTATAGGGTTTTTTTTTTTTTAAATGAATATTTTGTTTATACGTTTTTATAAACTCCTGAAGCGTACCATGATCTCCATAGCAGTCCACCGCGAGGTTCCCCAGTACATGGACATGCCTTGGTTGATCACGTGGGTCATGGCTCTGACGATCTCTGAGGATGGAGAGAAGCATCAACATGGCTAAGAAAAGGCTAAAATGGTGCGAGTGAAGCACATCATGTTATGTAATGATCCTTCAAACCGGCCCGACCTTAGACGACCTCTGTGATGGTCAGGGTCGCTCGGTTCACCAGTCGAGGAAGAACCGTCTTACATCAGCAGAAAACAGACAAAACTGCTCTGTTCAGGACGACACGTCTCATTTATCTAGCTTTATCTTCAGTGGCTTCAGCACCATCTCACCAAGAGCGAGCCAGTGACAAACAACAGACTGAAAAACAGCTTTTCTCCCCCAAGCCATCACTACTTTAAACGGACATATGCACCCACAGCGGGAGTATATACAGAAATATATAACACTCAAATGTAAATGACTCCCAATGTACATGGGCAATTTCTCTCCACTCCACTGCTGTAAAGTTGCATGTCTGTATTATATTGTACTGGATTTATTAATGCGCTTTGCACTGGATAGAAAGTTTCTATCATTTCACTGTACGTGTCTATGACTGAGATTGTATATGTGCATAGTGACATTAAAAAGGCTATTAAATTAATTTATATTCTATTCTATTCTATTCTATTCTATAAGCTCTTCCACGTCTCCCCTTTAATTGAAAAAGGCTATTCAATTCTTTTCTATTCTATTCTATTCAATGCTATTCTATTAAATTATATTCTATTCTACACTATTCAATTCTATTCTACTCTATTCTATTCAATTCTATTCTAATCTAGTCTATTCTATTAAATTATATTCTACTCTACTCCACTCAATTCTATTCAATTCTATTCTATTCTATAAGCTCTTTCACGTCTCCCCTTTAATATGACAATAAAAAGGCTATTCTATTAAATTTCTATTCCATTCTATTAAACTCTTTTCTATTCAATGCTATTCTATTCTATTAAATTATTCTATTCTGGAATAGAACAATCCTATTCTATTTAATTTTATTCTATTCTATTCTATTCTACTCTATTCTATTAAATTCTATTCTAGTCTAGGTCTGTTCTATTCTATTGTATTCAATTCTATTCTACTATATTCAATTATATTCTATTCTAGTCTAGTCTATTCTATGTAATCCTATTCTACTCTACTCCACTCTATTCTATTCTATTCTATTCTCTTCTATTCTATAAGCTCTTCCTCGTCTCCCCTTTAATGCGGATGAATTAGGGAATCGGGGGTATGCGGAACATAGCGGGCCGGGCGAGTTGTGGGACTGCGGAGGAACTTTAATATTCACCGCACACAGTGTGAGTCGCAGCCAAACTCTGGCCGAGGCGAGTATCTCTGCAGCAGAACGCCACTGCAGAACTGAGCTTCAACACCAGCACGACTCCGACTCACGTATGTGCTCGGCCCAAGTGGAAAGTTCCGGTCTCCAGCTATTCCTGCCCGTCAGAAACGTTACTTTTTTTTGAGCCTCTTGGATTTGTACATTGAAAAACAAACCCTATTCTTCAGAACTGAGCCTAAGACGAAGTATTGCTAGCACTGGCTCAGCTATTTGAGGCGTGAGAAAAGAATAAAGGGTTAAATTGTATAATTACTGAATGAAATTATTACCTTAATTAGATTTTAGAGCTGCTGTTTTACTATATAGAATAGAATATAGAAAATTGCATGATAAACAGATTACTTCAGTCAGAGAGGATTTAGATTAGATTACTGTATTCAGAGATGATATAGTTAGTATACTACTATAATCAAAAGTCAGAGTATTACTTCAGTTACTTAAGAGTACTTACATTCTGTCATTAGATTACTGTAATCAGATTTTGGAGTTATCAAATGACTTGTAATTAGATACTTTGGAGTTGGCAGAAATAATTAAATCATTAGACTACTGTAATCAAATATTTTCAAGTGGGTAGATTACTGTAATCAGAGCTGAATCATTAAACTACTGTAATCATAGATTTTCCAGTTGGTGGATTACTGTAATCAGAGATTAATAAAACTTTAAACTACTGTAGTCAGAGATTTTAGAGTTGGTAGATTTCTGTAATCAGAGACGATTATGACTTTAAACTACTGTAATCAGAGATTTTAGAGTTGGTAGATTTCTGTAATTACGTAGAGCTGATTAAATCATTAGACTCCTGTAATCATAGAGTTGGTAGGTTACTGTAATTACTGTAATTGGAGACTTCTGAGTCAGCAAATTACTGTAATGAGACAACGTATGGCCACTAGATTACAAAGAATCGAGTTTAACTTAACATTAAATTCACATACATTCACGCCTCGAATTCACGTTCATGTGGTGTCTAATTCACATTTCACATCCAGTATCTTTCAGCAGACTACAGATGTCGAAATCGCCTCGTTCGCACACGAAAATAAACCGCGATAAAAATCGATTACGGTTTGTAACAATCACCATCAAAATGTAACAAGTAAGTGTCCATTCAAATGTAGTTGAGTGATAAGTACAGCTACTCAATCACAAATGTAGTGGAGTAGAGAGTAAAAGTTGCTTATACTTTTGATACTTTTTTTTTTCCTAGCCACTGTCGCAATCTAGCTTGCTCTTCTGACTCCCCCCCCCCTCCAATTTAAAATTAAAACTCATATAAAGAATCGACTTTTCTCTTTCTAAAGACTTTTTTTCACATAGCCTCTTTGCGTTGGTCTCGGACTAAGAAAAGCGCCATACAAATGAACTTGAACTTGATACTCAGTACAAGTACGAACACACTTAAGTGACGAAGTGCATTTACTCAAGTACTTTGCACCTCTGTAGACACTCACCCTCCATGGGCGTGTTGTTGTCCGGCCGGTTGGCGAAGACCACGTCCACGTATTCCAGCTGCATCCTCTGGAGGGAGCCCTTCAGACCTTGAAGAACAACCACAGTGAGAAGGTCTGTCTCTGAGGTTTGGAGTCGAGGAGACGGAGGGTAAAGACACGAGATTCCACGGGTCAGTTAGTCGGACACTCGATCACGGCCCATCTACACCGGCGAGGAGACTTCCTGAACAAGACTCCAGGGTGAATCTCTCTCTCTCTCTCTCTCTCCTCCTGCGTCTGTCGTCAATCCTTCTGCAGTTGTGGAGTGATAATCAAGTGCGAGAGAAGAGTTTAGCTGAAATATCAGGAGACGCGGCTCTGACAGGGTCAGATATCTGAGGTGAGGACAGGAATCAACGTCAACGCAGTGAAGGAACAGAAGAGATGGAAGGAACAATAAAAAGAAAAGCCCTGTTGGTTTAAACGACGTTTTTTTTTTGGGGGGGGGGGGGGGCAAAACGTTGTTTGAAAATGTAATGTGAGATGATAAGATTTTAACATGATGAAATGATAACATTTGAGAATTTATTTTGAAGTATATAATGTGAGAACAGAACAGATGTTAAGACCAATGTTGGTTTAAACGATGTTTAGGTGAAAAAACAAATACCAAATGTTGTTTGAAAATATGACATTAAATGATAAAATGATGTGACATGATGTTATTACATAAAACTATGTATTATATTTATATATTATTATTTATATTTTATTATTATTTATACATGTATATAACATTTGAGAATTTATTTTGCTGACTTAAATGATTGTTTACTAATAAGCAACTAATTTAATTACAATTTAGATATGCAATATTATTTGTAATTTTGTGTTATATACTTATATAATATAGCAACATTACACATCTACAATATATATGAATAATATATAAATATAAAAATAATAATACTTATATTTATAATATTTACATATTTATAATATTTATATAATAATACATGTTTATACTATTTACATATATATATATATATATATATATATATATATATATATATCCATAGTGGGATTTTTATTTAGACTTTTCAGTTTTTTTTTTATAATTTTCAAAAAAATTATTAAAAAATGTATACCGTATACAGTATATAATACATAATCTTGTACTTTGTTCTGTATTTTTCTAAAGGTTTTTCATCCATCTTTATCAATGCTTTAACAAAACCTGAATCAGAACCATTTACCAGAAATGAAAAAAAAAAGTTTTAAATAACAATATTGTGAAAAAGTTCCGTGCTTCTCTGCCATAACGCACACACACACACACACACACACGCACACACACACACACACACGCACACACACACACACACACACACAGGTGTGTTCTCCTCACGGGAAGCTGCAGGTGTGTGTGTGTGTGTGTGTGTGTGTGATGTATATGCTGTAGGTGACGTGTCTCACCCTAAAGCTGCTGGCACGGAAGAAAAAATAAGGGCCGATTCAAGACACAACCAATCATTCATCTCCCAGTAACCCTGAATATCTGGGCCGGGGTGTGTGATCCACACCAGTAATTACACACACCAGTAACATAAAAGTCACGGAAGAATGTCCACAGCCTTTATTCTAATTTAAATTAGACCAAATATATAAAAACTGTGAAGAAATCCACACAAAAAAGCATTCCAGAAGCAGCAAGAACTGGGTTATAATGAAAAGGAATGGATGCCTTGTTGTAAGTTGATAATAACTTATAAAAAAATAAATAGATAAAAAAAAAAAAAAATAGATATATCATATATAGATGTATACACATATAAAATACACACACACACACACACACACACACACACACACACACACACACACACATATATATATTTAGTCACATATATAAAACACACGCAGCCGTCGTTTATATGTATTAATAATCAGCCAATCAAATCAAATCAAATCACTGAGATGTGATAACTAATAATAATTCATTTAATTAATTAGGCGACTTACAACACGCACATGTACACCAATTAGACGCCATTACAAAGAATTTTCGGTAGATTATACGGTAGATCAGCTTTAATTGTGACATATTGCATAGTGCCTGTTTCAGAAGAACAATCTGACCAAAAAAAACCCCGGCAGATTAATAAAAAAATAATACTAAATATTAAAAAAAAAATCCCAACAACAACAACAACAACAACAACAACAACATCAAGATGAGTAGATAGAAAAGAGAAAGTGCACTTAACTGTCAGAAGAACTATTTGACAAATAAAAAAAAAGATTAATAAAAATATAATACAAAATATAAAAATAAAATCCCAACAACAACATCAAGTAGAGTAGATGGAAAATAGAAAGTGCACTTTACCCTCAGAAGATCAATGGCAGATTAATAAAAATATAATACAAAATATTAAAAAAAAAAATCCAAAATGTTCCTAAAAAAACTGTCTTACAAGAAAAAGTTTCCTAAAGAGAAAATTTTCTAAAAAAAAAAAAAAAAAACAAATTCCAACAACAACAACAACATCAACATTAAGTAGAGTAGATAGAAAAGAGAAAGTGCACTTCACCTTCAATAATGTGCTTCCTCGAAAGGCCTCGTTCTGTCTCCGCTCTGCAGAGAAGAGAATTAACACACACAGACAGAAATAAACACACACACACACACACACACACACACGCACACACACACACACGCATGAGGCTAAATTTCAGACGCAGCCCAAAGTCGTTGAATCTAGCCTGTCTAGCTGTCCTCTTTCTGCCAGACTTTCTCTCATCTTTGTCCTCCTCCGAACGGGCCCTTTGCAAACACTCACTCGTCAACTTCAAATCCAAGCTGGCATATTTAAACTGGGATTATTATTCATGAGTGTGGATCTGTGGGGAGCGTGAAAGGCCTTTATTTCAGTCTTATCCAGCTCCACCAGAGAAGACCTCGTGTCCGCTCTTGACCCGCACTAAACCACACCAATGGGTTTGTAGAATGATTCACGGACCCACTTTTATACTTGAGTAAAAGTGCAGAGTAAACTTGAGTGAAAGTAGTTGAGTAAAAGTACAGATACTTGTTGAAAAAATGACTCCATTATCAATGGAGTAATTCACCAATTACTATTACTATACACTTACTATAATATAACAAGTCACCAATTTCAAAAAGACTTGAGTCAAAGTTGCAAAGATTCCAATTTTCATAAAAAACTTGAGTATTTTACTGAATTTAGACGAGGAAAAAAACCCCACCAAGAAATGTGGAAAAACTCCATTTATAAGTTTTTTTTTTTTTTCTAATACGGTGATAGAGCAAAGTAGATGAAAAGAACGAGAAAGTCAGAACAAATGTAGTGGAGTAAAGAGTACAGATACTCAATCACAAATGTAGTGGAGCAGAGAGTAAAAGTTGCTTTTCTTTTTTATACTAAGTACAAAGTAGCAAAAAACATACTTAAGTAAAGTAACCAAGTCCATTTACTCAACTACTTTTGCTGATCCAAAAGAATCTTCCCCTCTATGTTAAGAAAAAAACAACCGTGTACTCACTTTCCACCCCAGTAGAGCTTTGTCGTGATAACCAGACTCGATCGCCTGAAAAACACAAGATGGAAACACGTTCAAAAATAAAAAAAACCAATAATTGTCTCGTGTTGATTGGCGGAAATATTTAAAAATTAATAAAAACATCCCAATCATTTCGTATTTGATACAAGAGCTTTTGAAGCCGTCTTCAGGCCAAGTGTAAGATGCTGTTTTTTTTTTTATCTTGAAAGCAATGGATACATTTAGATAATTTAAATGCAAATATGCGCCACCTGACGATAAATGCTTTATTTTTACACCAAACTAAGACATTTAAAAAAAAAAAGATAAATGGACATTTTGTTAGGAAACATTGTAAAATGTTGACACATGAAAATGTTAAGGCAAATAAAACATCAATTCTGTTACTGAAACCTCAATAAACATTAGGTCTTTAATTAAAGGGGGGAAAACATTAAGAATTTAGTTGATTGATGCAATATGGCAATTTTGCATCAATTTGAATTTTAATAAATAAATAATTAAATTAAAATGTGAATGTGTATGAAATCTGATACTATGTCTTCTGTTAAATAAATACTATGTAATCTGATAAATCTGTATTTTATACAATTTTAGTCATTTTATTTTTAAGTTAACTAATTAAAAAGTAAATTCGGAGCTAGTTTAGCACACGCTGGTACTTTTTCTAGTATAATGATGATGACGATGATGATGACGATGATGATGGTGATGATGATGGTGATGATGATGATGATGATGATGATGATGATGATGATGATGATGATGATGATGATGATGTGGACAATGCTGTGATTGCCAAGGCAGTTTTGCCAGTAACCTTTCGATTATTGGTTTTTAACTTAACTGGTATGTCAATAATTTAATGCTTTACGTAATTGACTGTCGGCTAATTATTTAGCTAAATGATGGCTAATTTTTTAATGGCTTGGCGACGATTAAACAACATCCCTCTAACCAGTAACATCGAACAACGCCAACCACTGTTGCCCTGATGGATCCAACCCCAAAGAACGTCCATCACGTTGATGGTGCTCCAGAAACACCACCGTCCTTCTACTGGTTTAGAAGCCACGAGCTAAAAAGGACAGACTTGATGTTTTTCCTCATTAGATCCCTGGTGATCCAGTGCTGTGGCGAGTGCAGCTGGAAGCTTCTCTGTGATTTACACATCCTGTGTGGAGCCGTCAAACACCTCCAGCACCTGCGTCTGTCTACAGCCTCACATGGCCAAGAACTTCTTTAGCTCGGAGATGCCATCTCTCTGCGTTTCGGAGCGGAACAAATCGGAAAAAAATCTCAGGGTTTAGAGACATGCCAACGTTTTGGTCCCGAGCAGTCAACGGTGAGATTATTTCCATTTCCGAGGATTATTGAGGAAAAAAACCACTCTGATTGTGTAGTTGTTGTTCCTTCTGGAGGGCTTGAATATAGGGCCAAAAATGTGCTTTATACGAAGACGTAATGCTGAATCATGAAGAAACAAGCAGGAGTGATGAAGGTGCAAATCATCACAGGACAGGAAGAGGAACACGTTTGAGAGCATCTGGTGAAAAGTGAGAGAACTTAGAGGGATAAAGTGGTCGCATATAATTAATTAATATCATTGATAGAGGTTGTAACTTTTCTCTTCACTTGTTCGTTTAAAGAGCATCTTGTTTTTTTTTTTCGCTTTGAATCTTTACATTTCTGTTGAATTGTTTTTTTAGTTTTTTTGTCGTTTCAGATGTTTTCTTGCACTTTCGCAAAAAAAAAAAAAAAATAGAAAATATCTCAAGCAAAAACGTTCCAAAACGAAAACGTGAAGCTGGAACTCACGTGTGATATTTTCGCCATATAATGAATATAATTGTATAGAGGTTGTAACTTTCCTCTTCATATGTTCGTTTAAACAACATTTAACTTGTAAGCCACTGACTTACTAAAATATCACATGTCAATAAAACATGGTCCATAATATCAGTGCGTTGGGTTTGACACGCTTCGTGACGGACCTTACCTCCATCCCTTCTTCCTGATGATGTTTCCCAGGATGACTTCTGCTCTATAACAGACAGAAGGTGTCAATCATGAGGGCTGGAGCCGGCTGGACTGATGCTGCTAGTCTCACTTTCCGGAAGCGTACACCTCGGCCGTGTCGAAGAGGTTCACGCCGCTCTCGTACGCAATGGTCATCAGCTGCTCCGCCACCTATCACACACACACACACACACACACACACACGGGAATCACAGTGTGAGGAAAATAAGCCACTCTGGGCCTGAAGGCGGGGCATAAACGCTGGAATGGTGATCAACCAATCAGTGAGCGAGACACACACGTTCACACTCGCACTGACACTGGCAGAATTTTATCCTTCTTAATTTTGTCAAAATAACATGTGTGTAAAGAGTACCAGACAGCCATACTTGAGTAAAAGTACAGATCCTTACTGTAAAAACGACTCCATTACATGTAACAAGTCACCCATATCAAAAAGACTTGAGTCAAAGTAGCAAAGTATCCTATATTAATAGAACTCAAGTATTAAGACGTATTTTATTCGTGCTCAATATAGGCCCAAAAAAAGGAAATGTGAAAACAAACTATTGTTTTCTAATACAGAAACAGAATTTAACCTCAAATGTTTGAAAAAATTTAGGACAAAGTAGATAGAAAAGAACAAAAAGTCAGTCTCAATCACTTAAATTTGCAAGTAGATATAAAATAAGATTTGGATAAGTTTGGAAATGCAGTGGAGTAGAGAGTAAAAGCTGCTTATATGTTTGATACTCAGTGCAAGTACAAAGTAGCCAGAAACATACTCAAGTAAAGTAACGAAGTACATTTACTCAAGTACCTTACATCCCCTCAAAATAAGCAATATATTGTATATGTATAGTTGTGTAATTACGTGTGTGTGTATAAATCAATATATGCACATAATAAAAGATTTATGAAGAATTTGATTGCTCTCGTTTCTACGTCCAACAAAGCAGTCGATTTTATTAGATGCTAAAGTGTTTGTTTTTGTACGATAATATTGCTATTAAATATGCATGAGTGTTAATTAATTATGCATGATGTATTATATTATTAACTATGTATGAGTGTATAAATTAACACATTCATGCAATAAATAATGACATTTCAATTAAAATGTAAACATGTAAGTAATTTGGGAGTAAAGAATCTGTCTGAATGGCTACTAATGTATAAATAAACCAGTGTGAAAAACACTTTGCCTAACATGTATTTCTAACGTTTAAATGTTTAAAATGGAATGACACTGGGTACAAATGTTTTAAATGTATATGACAGAGCTCATTTTGTTTTACATTTTTTGTTTAAATGTATGTGACAGATTAAATTCCACTTTAAATATTTAAAACTGAATGATGTTAGGTGCAAATGTGTAAATGTATATGACAGATCAAATGATAGAATACGTCTGTAATAACTACTGTAATACCGATTTAAACCATTTCCGTTTGTCAAATGTCCCTTTTGTAATTGTCACACTTCACACAAAATTCCAAAAGTGAGAAGATTGCTTTTGTATTTGTTTATATGTTGAAGTCGGCCAGATTTAGACATCTAAATGACCTTTCCTGGAGAAATCTCAAAGACAGGGAAAAGTACTCGGAAGAAAAGTCCTTTTGGGAGAATGTCAGTCTCATTCGTCTCGACAGAATTCGCCTCACGCGTGTGTTTAGCTGTGAATTGCGTTTCAGTATAATTTATATTTACAGCTCGTGGCTACGTGCCTTTAGCTTTAGCTTTAGCTTCAGCGCTGCAGACTTGTGATGCCTCAGTCTTAGTAATTACTTAAGTACATTCCCCTAAATGCTTCTTTTGGAAGGAAACGGGACGGAGCGTAACCCCTCCGTAATTAAAATTTCCTTTTAGCGTCAAGTCAAACAAATCTTCCCACTCGTCAATACAGATCCCAGAGTAAAGGTGACAGTCTCAGCAAAATCCCCAGAGTTTAAATCTAAAGATCACAAGAACTTAATATGCTAGCCGCGTAAAAATGTGTTTATATTGTTTTTTTAAATAATGCTGTGTATTATATGTACATTTCCTCTCGTCTCATTCCGTTGAGAGCTATAAAGCTAACTGAGGTACAAAAGTACCTGTAAAAACTGAGTTAACTAACTAACTAAGCTGCAAAACTGCCTGAGCTAAAATGCTAACTGAGTTACAAAGCTAACCACGCTGCATTGCTAACTGTGCTAAAGTGCTAACTGAGCCACAGTGCTAACTGAGCTAAATATCAAAGTGAACTATAAAGCTAACTGAGCTAAATATCAAAGTGAACTATAAAGCTAACTGAGCTAAATATCAAAGTGAACTATAAAGCTAACTGAGCTAAATATCAAAGTGAACTATAAAGCTAACTGAGCTACAAAATTAACAGAGCTATACTGCTAACTGAGTATAAGTGCTAACTGAAACTGAGATATAAAGCTAACTGAGGCACGAAACTAACTCAGCTACAAATCTAACCAAGCTGTTCATGAACTACAAAGCGAAACTACAAATCAAGCAGAGCTACAATGCTAAACGAGCTGGTACATATATAAAAAATCTATTTGTTATTTAATACAGTGAAGATGTTTTTTTTGTTGTTGAGTGGGTTGTTTCTGACACTGTTTCTATTTCTGTGACACACACACACACACACACACACACACACGCACACACACACACACACACACACACACACACACACTGAATTGGTGGACACACACTTGTGGCCAATTTTCCGAACTCCAATTCTCCAAACAGTGGGCTTATGGAATCAGATTAGTGCCAAAAAATATCATTTCATATTAAATTTCATATAAACAAATGAAAATTCTACACATTTGTTTGTTTTTTGTTTGTGTTTTTTCCTCACCAGCTAATCAGAGTAAGGGCCGCCCCCACGTGAAACTAGGGACAGAAATCCAAACGGAAAAAAAAACAAATGTAATAATGTAATAATGTGTAGTGAATAAGAAAGTTTCAAGCAAAAATGTCAAGATTGAAAAAAAAAATGTGAAGCATTTTCGTTTGTTTATTAGAAATGTAGGTACGTTTGATATTTTTGGCACTAGTCTGATCCCACAGAAACTGGAGACCCGGAGGAAACCCACGCATTGAACTGAAGCGTTCTTCTCGCCATCTCTAGAAGACCAGCAGAGAGACCAATCGCTCACACACTCCCTGACGCTTCTAACACTGTGAGCGTGACTCTTCAGTCCTGATCCAGACGTTCCCCTCGGAGCCCAGGAACAAACTGCTGGGTCACATTCACTGGGAACGTGACTCATCCTGGTGCCGAGGGGCTTCATGATCCAGACAACCAGCGCAGGAAGTGAGGGGCTGTTTGACCGCCGAGGTCCAGGCCGATTCAACACGTCTGTCCGGGCACAAGGACATAGACTCTTTTTTTTTTAATGCCCAGAGTTAAGGAAAAATATGTAACGCCCAGAGTTTCTTTCTTTTCGACCTCATTTTAGTCGACGAAATACCACAGTCTTTTTTAGTCGACCAAATTACAGTATAGATTTAGTCAACGAAAATATAAGTGCTATATATATTCTAGATGTTTAATAAAGTTGCTACGTCAAAAAGCACTTTTGTTTTGTTTGTATTCGTAGACGAAAGTGCCAATAAATGTAGTTATAGTTTCCGTCCCTGAGCGGGAGTTTTAATATACCGTATTTTTTCGCACTTTTTCTTCCCCAAAACTGAGGATGAAAAGTTGGTGCGTCTTATACGGCGAATGCAGAGCGCGGTCACCGCCATCTTAGTGTGCAATACCGCGGTATAGAAATGATTTTCTCTCACCAGTCTTTAAAACTAAAACAGCCGCTCTTCTCTTAAAGGCACAGCGCAGTAAACGGAGCGTCGGGCGTATGCGCGTGAAGTACAAACTGTGTTCGATTAGTAATGTCTGTGCCGTCATTGATACTTGTAAGTTACAACTTGTAAACTAATGTGTAACACTGTATTAAGGTGTTAATATATGTACTTATATAAAAATCTAATTCATGAATTATCACGGTATCCACGGTATTGCAAAATCCATATCGCGGCACATCTCAATACCGCTGTTCACGTTAATACCGCTATACCGCGCAGCGCTACATCACTGTTTACTGACGTTACTGACTGTTCATGTCACATGTTTGACATACAATTGTTCTTAAACTGCTGTTAACTTTTATACAATTGATATAAAAATATTTTACTACAGTATTTAGTTCAGAATCTTTTTTTTCTAGATTTTCCTCCTTTAAAATTGGGCGCGTCTTATATGCCGGTGCGTCTTATATGGCGAAAAACACGGTAGTTCTCGTTTCGTTTTCGTCAGGTAAAAAGTGTCGCTGACGAAGACGACGGCGAAAATATTTCATGGAGGAAATGAGCGCTGGTCCAGGCGTGTCCACTGAGCTCGGCTTAATCCCTCCCTCAGCATCCGCATCTGTGCACTGGCACGTTTCACCCAGGCAAATGTCACAGCCCTCAGCGTCAAACGCTCTCACGCGCTGGAAAACAACATCCACCATCTGCGGGCGTCTCTGCTGCCTCTGACTGTGATTCCTTCGCTTCTTTCGCTTTGGTTCAGTTTGGTGAAAAGAACCATGTCTTACCTCGTCCGTGATCTGGCCTCCAAACGTCACCCAGGTTCCTGCGAAGGAAATGGAAATAAGGTCAACCAGAGCTGGATTTAAACAGACAAGGCTCTTTAAGCTTTTATTAATTGACGTATTATATTAATATTAATTATGGAATAGGACAGATTTGACCTTCCCTAAAGAATAAAACGTGAAGTGGCGACTCCAACTATTGCCACAATATTATCAATATCAATGCAAATGAACGAAAAATCGAAGTCAAACCGTGATACAGTATTGCATTTGAAAAAGGCATTTCAACATGCACAGTCATAACTTATCACAATATATAAATAAATACACACATGTATTTTCAAGTATAAATGCACAATGTTTATTTGTACAAATATAAATGTATATTTGAAAATATCATTATTATTGTTATTGTTTAAATTAACATTGTTGCAGATTCTTGCCACTTGCTCATCCTAAATGTTAATGTATATACTGTACCTATAAATTATTATTTCTTTCAAAATATTATGATATAACATTTCAAACAAGAACTAAGAATACTTAAATTCATTATATTATGCAAATCAACAAGCATTCATTTGCACTGCGCTGAGAAATGTACAATTACACAAATCCAATTTGAAACATGTAATCACATCCTCATGTTTTTTTCACGATGCATTAGCTGTTGCGAAAACGAAAAACTTTTGACAAGAATTAACAAGATGTTGAGTAACGTAGCCAATAATTAATTCCCTCTCAGCTTGTGGAAAACATCCACTTGCTTGTTTTCTACGTTTGAGATTTTGCCTTTTTAATTTATCGTTCTTTTCCCTCTGCAGAAGACGTCGACAGAATTAATGTGTGTGCACTTATTTCATATTCCGCTCTCTTTTGTAAAGGTTACAAGCGCGATCCCGCCAGCATCCGCCCCGCGTTTAACATTTACATTGCGCGAATCATCGCTTTGATCTATTTTTCAAGATTCGTGTGGATTCAATAACTATCTTTTACATATTTATTCCATCAAAACGTAGGCTGATGCGACTTTAGAAATCTCTCTTAAAGCCAGATCTGCATTATTGTGCCCTATTATGGACTGAACTGCTTGAAAACTCTTGAAAATGTAATTATACTTATTTCACAACAAACAAATACTGTGGTACCACGACTTACTTAAATTATTCTAATATTAAATCTAATTTAATCTAATATTAATATTACACAATTTATATACCCATTCCAAGCCACTGTAAATTCAGACACTTTTTATAATATGTTAAAATGCCATAATAACTGTAATAAAAAACTGATACAAAAAAAAATGTAATAGAGTAAAAGAATAAAAATCATTTCATTATCCATGTTTGTTCCCTCTTATTACAGTCAAGGGGAAAAAAAACACCACATTTTGACTCAAATCTGTACTTGTTAACAAATCATTTCCAATCATTCGTTTAATATAAACTAATATAACAACTATTATGTGCATAAAACTAATACTGACAGTCGACTAGCCGGACAGTGACACTTAACAAATTGCTATTACAAAGCACAACTTGGTTTTTGTTTGTTTTTGCATAATATCTCATTAAAGTCAGAGTTTAATTTTAATTTTAAATTTTAATTTAGGCATCTAAAATATATATTTTATCAGAATTATATACTGTTATACTGTACTATTTTATAGCAGAAAATATTTTATTACAATTGGTTCTGGAAAAGCTTGAACATGGATCGTGAATGTGCTTGGATTTGACTTTTCAGAAACTGTAGGAACCCTGTGATTTGTAGATATGAGTCTAATCACCTCCATCTATTCAGAGAAAAGACTCCTAGAGCTGTAAATCCAGCACAGAGAGTAGAGAAACCACAAGCTCAGCTACCAGCGCTTAAAACCACAGAATCTGTGGGACTGGAGGATCTAACGCTGCTGTGGTCTGTCACGGAGGAAGATCACGAGTTTACAGCACACTGATGAAACGCATGGCTAGCAAGAAGGCCGTGAGTGAGTCTTTGGCCTTTTTACTTTAGAGTTTAAGATGATCCAGAACATCTGCTGTGGCGCTCAACATGTCTACTAGTGTTCACTTGTGTTGACATTTATTCTGAGTTCTTGAAGTTCTTTAACCCTCCTGTTGTGTTCGTTTTGAGGGTGAAGGTCGTTTTGAGGAAGACGAGGGAGTTTGTCCAGTTGGTCAGAGATTTAAATCTGCCAAGAGTGAAAGCGTAATAACCAAGCCAATGAACTCTCAGTTTGAAGGCCAACGCAGGCTTGTCACCGGCGGGTAAAAGCCACTTGAGCTTTGGGTCACAACTGTCCTCTTCACAGGGGCAAACGTGAGGACCACCAGCCAAAGTTTGACACGTGAGCACCAAATGGAAGATTTCGTTTGGATTTTTTCGGAGGATTTAACGAATTTCCAATGAAACGACCTTGTGAAGCACGTGCGACGTTTAATGGATGAGGGGAGTGAATGGAACACTGATGGACAACAGAGACTTCCAGCCTTCCCTCAGGAGAGCACAAGGTCGACACCAGCGAGCAGAAGCGCATTGCTGATCTCCTGCAGGACTTTCTTCACACGAAACCAGACCAATCTCTCCAGCCGCTTCCTTCAGATCTCTCCAGCTTCTGTGTCTGCCTCTCCTCCTCAGACATTATGATCTTTATTCAGAAGAGAACAGATAGTGCCACCGTAGACGTAACAAGCTTTCACCCAAGCCAGGAAATGTATAGGAATCCGTTGCAGGAACATCTGCTGTGGCGCTCAACATGTCTACTAGTGTTCACTTGTGTTGACATTCAATCTGAGTTCTTGAAGTTCATTAACCCCCTTGTTGCATTTCAGAGGAGCATCGATAATGTTTGTACGTCAATTTGACCCGGGGGACTTTTATTATGTATATAAGTGTCAGAAACCAAAAGGTTCCCCAAAACAGTGTGTGTGTGTGTGTGTGTGTGTGTGTGTGTGTGTGTGTGAGAGAGACAGCGGTGTATTATGTCTCAAAGAAATTATAGTATTATTTGATCTTTCTGACTCTTTTTATCTTCTTTTTTGTCTGAAGGGTCAAATCGACTCGAACATTATCTTTGTAACAAAAACATGTAGCGGAAGTTACAAATATGTCAACTGATACATTTATTGTTTATATGTAGATTACACTAACTAAGAGAAGCAGGAGAAGTTTCAAAGTGAAAAAAATACTTTTAAGAATTTTTTTTTCTTTTTAAACTTTTAACACGAACATAATTACTTTGTTTGTATCGTAAACATGTAGCTTGGTGTTACAAATATGTTGTTATTTTTTTTTACATGCCAATTACACCAAATAAGATCCAAAAAAAACATCACCATGTATAGTCATTGAGAGTGTGAAGAAGAATCTCAGTGGCACAGTTAGGGGCAAAGAGACAGTTACGGGAAGTTTGTGAGATGCTTACTTACTTCAAAGTTTTAGCACTTAACCGTTTTTATCTGCGATTCAGGCGCACTCAATATTAAACGTAAAAGGCATTTAAAGCTCATTTTCTTTGACAGAATCCCACTCAGACTGCCCCTAGTGGCCATATTGAAAAAACTCACTTTTTTATCAACAGCTCTGTAATATTTTCCACAACAGTGTCCAGAACAATACGATTTTGTACAAGAGTAAAGCTTTTTTTTTTTCAGGTTGCAGGACCTTACAGCAAAAACACATGCATATATATTGGCTGTTCTTCACAAACTTCATTTCTCATAAACCCCTGAATGCCCCTTAGATGTCAATAACACACACACACACACACACACACACACACACATATATTTGCTTTCCACATCGGCCTAATTAACAGAGGAACAGAGTCCGACAGTAAGTCTATTGATCCTAATTGTGCCATGAATCAGTCCGTGACTCTTTCAATCAAGTATCTGCGTGGATTCCCCAGCCATTCAGATGATCAATAGACTACTAACGCACACCCGATATATGGATCCTTCTGGAAACCACAAGAATAAATCCATCCTTTCCATCCATCGGCGACGGAAACACGTAGTGGGAAACAAACATCGAGCAAATATAGTTACGCAAATCAAATCTCAAATGAACCTTTTCTCCGGGAGTTGAATGAAAAGTTATGGATCGAAGGTCGCCAATTAGATTAAAATCACTAGAATTTTCAAAAACAGCTAAGTACTGATTATTATTAGTAAAATTCTCAAACGCAGCGCGAAACAGGAAGTGACGACACTAGAATGACTTCTCCTCGTTTTTGACACGGATGAACAATATTTGTCACATACACGTTATTTCGCAACAACGTGCAGTGACATGTTTTTTACAATCATACGGCGTATAAATATAGTGTGTGTGGGGGGTGTAACAGTACAAATACAATAAGATAAGAGAAAAAAATCTATAAAATACAATAAGAATAGAGACGAGATAAAATATGAATAAAAACATTAAAGAGAGAAATAATTGTGATCCAGGTCACATTCAAATTCAAATTGTATTTGTCGCATACGTACACACTTATTTTGAAACAACGTGAAGTTGCAAGATAAATATGCAAGATAAAATATGAATAAAACATAAAAAGACAAATAAGTAAGTTTTCAAATAACATACAAATAAATACGTTTTTCTTCTTTTAAGAGATTTTTTCCTAATTCCTCATAGCGATTTTGCATTGATCTGGAACTAAGAAAAGCACTACAGTATATAATCAAACTTGAACTTCAATTTTACCTGCATGTGTTCCTGCATTAAGCATAGGGATGGAGGAAATACAAACAAATACAATAAAATACAATAATAATAAGTATATAAGTACGATCAAAACAAGATATAAAGATAAAATATGAAATTCCAAACGTGCAAAGGGAAAGACAAAGAATCGAAATACGATAAAAACAAGATATAAAGAAAGAGTATGAAATATGAATAGAAACACAAAAACAAAATTACAAATACAAAATTTCCGAGATAATAAAATACAGTTGAATAACGTATATTCTGATATTTTGAGTAAAATACAAAAATGTACAAAAAGTGACTCTAGAAAAGTCTAAAGTGTCTAAAAAGTGACTTAGTGACCCAGCAGTGTGGTAAAGGTTCATTTATAAAAGTCTTTAAAAAGAAAAATGTTGATTCTTTATAATTTCTTTATATATATATATATATATATATATATATATATATATATATATATATATATATATATATATATATATATATATATATATATATATATATATATATATATATATATATATATCGGGCAACAGCACTATTCCTGCACGTGTGTGTCGTGTGAAGGTGTGAGGGCTTATAATACGTGTGTGTGTGTGTGTGTGTGTGTGTGTGTGTGTAGAGTCTTCACTTAATTCAGTGTGGCAGCATCAGTGGGCACCAGTGCATGCAGTGTTGGCATCACGGGCAATTGTGTTTGTGGCAGTGAGATGACCATCTCTTGATCCTGGAGGAACTACCGCCTTAACCCTCCTATTGTGTTCGGGTCAAATTGGCCCGTTTTCGAAGTTTAAAATTTTTTTTGAAAAATACTTGAACGCACTTTTTCACTTTTTTGGTGTAATCATCCTATAAAAATTGTAATGATTAATAAAAAAAATGTAATGAAAAATGTAATTTGTTCACATACTTGTAACACCGAGCTACATGTTTATGTTACATGTTTAGATTATGTTCGGGCCAAAATGACCCGTGTTAAAACTTTAAAAATAAAAATAAATACATAAAAGTTTTTTTTTTTTT
>MU204326.1:1575466-1588614 GCA_017309775.1 Paedocypris sp. Pulau Singkep | reverse complement strand
ACACACACACACACACACACACATATGCCCCCTCACACTCACACACAACATGTACACACAACATGTACACACACACACTCTCATACATAAGCATATATACACATGTACACACCTTTACTCAAACACACTGGCATAGACACACAAACAAGTTACACAAACATACAAATGTAGACAAATATACACAAACACACACACACGCAACATGTACACAAATACACACACATTGTCTCATACATAAGCATATACATATATAACAATGTGCACACCTTTACTCACACAAACACACCTTTACTCACACACACACACACACACACACACACACCATTACACACACACACACACACACACACACACACAAACACACCTTTACTCACACAAACACACACCTTTACACACACACACACACACACACAGCACTGATCAATACAGCAGCAGGACGAGTCAGAAGAAGTCTTGGCTCTCACACTCTTTACCATCTGCTCATTACACCAGTCACTGTGTCTATGGAAACCAGCGAGAGTCAAATGCTTTTTCATTAAAAACCTTCCAATAACGGAGTCACATTTCTCTCAGCAATTGCAGAAACATCTGCTTTATTGCTCGGCTCCATCCAAACGTCTGAGCTGGTGGTGGCGGCGTTGAGCTTCATCAGGACCTGGAGATGATTGAAAGATCTTTCTCCAGTGTTTCATCCCTCAGATGCCATTTCTGCCGCCTCCACGAACCACAGAACAATTACTGCACAGACCTGGATGATGCCCTCAGCACCAACATCCAGCGTGATGGTCCTCACAGGACTGATGAGCATCTCCAGCCATGTCACTTGCACAGAGGTGTAAAATACTTGAGTAGATGTTACTTTACTTAAGTATTTTGGGCTACTTTGTACTTGTACCGAGTATCGGAAAAACCTTTTAATCGCTACTTGACTACATTTGTGCCTAGATGTGTAAAGTACTTAAGTACGCTTTACTCGCTTCTTGACTACAATTGTGACTAATTGTGTAAAGAACTTGAGTACACTTTACTCGCTACTTGACTACATTTGTGACTAGATGTGTAAAGTACTTAAGAACACTTTACTCGCTACTTCACTACATTTGTGACTAGACATGTAAAGTACTTGAGGACACTTTACTCGCTACTTGGCTACATTTGTAACTAGATGTGTAAAGTACTTGAGGACACTTTACTCGCTACTTGACTACATTTGTGACTAGATGTGTAAAGTACTTGAGGACACTTTACTCGCTACTTGGCTACATTTGTAACTAGATGTGTAAAGTACTTGACTACACTTTACTCGCTACTTGACTACATTTGTGACTAGACATGTAAAGTACTTGAGTACACTTTACTCGCTACTTGACTACATTTGTGACTAGACATGTAAAGTACTTGAGGACACTTTACTCGCTACTTTGCTACATTTGTAACTAGATGTGTAAAGTACTTGAGGACACTTTAGGGTTTTTGCATCGAACGCGTAAAAAAACTGAAAGAAATTATTTAGGATTATTCAATTATATAAAATTATTTAATTATTCACACTTTTTTGTTCATATGAGTTTGACTGAGACTTTTTTTATCTATTTTGTTTGGCAATTTTGAAACAATGAGGTGTTCAATTGAATTAATATATTAATACAACCTCATAAATATAACCTCATTAAAGAAACCTCGTAAAATAAGAGTTTCTCGTTTTTCACATTTATTGGTGTCTCGATTCAGTGCACGTAAAATACAGACTGTCTTTTCAAAATTGTATTCTTTACGGCTTTTACTCAAGCCTTCTTGGAAATGGTGACTTGTAACTTATAGTGGAGTAATTTTTACAGTAAAGTATTGATTCATTTACTCAAGTAGGAGTAAAAGTACGAATACTTTACTGTCAGGTACTCTTTACACCTCTGCGCTCGCATCCCACACAACAGCAGTATGATAAGGCCACATCATCTCACAACTATCCTCTCCTTGACCTCACACGACCCAAGTGCGGATGGGAAAAAAAATCCGAGATCGTTTCTTTTCCAAGGTTGTTGAAGACGCCACAAACTGATTGGGGTGTTTGGAAGGTGAGAAGAAGGCAAGGTCAGATGTTCCTTATCGTTTGAAGGAAATTAATGGAGGAACCAAACAATTCAATGTCGCCGTGTTGGATGTTCTCCGCCCCGTGAAACCACTAAAGAACAGCGTGTGTGTTTCCTATCGGGATTACGGAGTGAATCTAAATCTTGAATAATTAAAACGAAGAATACGTTCCGGTGGAATCCCAAGAGCTCGGGCAATATTGACTTTTCTGCACATTATCATGGATTAGTTAATCCAATTAACAAGGACGTACATTGTTTTTCTTTCCCATTATTTTTTTTCCTTTACTGTTTTTATGTTTGTGCTTTTTTAGCATTAGCCCATTTATTTTAGCAATATGCCCATTCAGCATAATTTAAAATATATGCTGAAATAAAAAATAATATAACCTCACATTTGAACACAAGAAACCCTGGAGGAAATACTGCCCCCCAGTGGACACACATTAACTGCGTGTAGTCGTATTGTTCAAAATGTTACGATAAACAAGCACAAAACACTTTGCAAAATGCCCAAAGAGAGAGAAGAAATGTGGAGCCCAGTGTGATGTACAGTGAGGCGAGAAGACTGAAGGGCAGATGTAAACTCAGTGTAGGCGGACAGATCGAGTCTTACTCACCACTCGTGAACGTCTAACCTCACACAAACAGCGTGGAGCCTGAAGACATACTGAAACCAACTCCAGCAAACACTATGACAACCGTGACACACAGACCCATTCTGCATGCAGATGTTAATGAGCGAGAGTTGGACTTCTGTGGGGAAAGGTCACAGGTTTGAATCTCGACTTCAACTGAAGTGTCCTTGAATAAGAATTTCACACCAATGGGCATGTGTGTGTGTGTGTGTGTGTGTGTGTGTGTGTTGCTTCACTAGTGTGACGAGATGGATGCAAAGCACAATTTCCGAAAATGGTTGAATGGTTGATAATTTAAGCCGCTGTTTTAACACAGGCCACGAGATCAGAGTCAGAAAAGATATTTGAACTTCATATCAGTGGAAACACATCAGAAGAATAGCAGATCTTGAAAACAAGGCCAGTTTTGTTTATACACAGAAGAACCGATGACACGGTTTGTCTGTGAGCAAAAACGTTTTGGCCAAATTGTTTGTAAACAGAGGCGTTCGGGAACCGATTTGTTTGTAAACAAAAATGTTTTATTGGAATTGTTTGTAAGCAGAAGCATTCAGGAACGAATTCGTTTGTAAACAGAAGCGTTCAGGAACCGATTTGTTTGTAAATAGAAGCATTCAGGAACCGACTTGTTTGTAAGCAGAAGCGTTCAGAAACCGATTTGTTTGTAAATAGAAGCATTCTGGAACCGATTTGTTTGTAAACACAAGTGTTCAGGAACTGATTTGTACGTAAATAGAAGCGTCCAGGAACCGATTTGTTTGTAAACAGAAGCGTTCAGGAACCAATTTGTTTGTAAACAAAAATGTTTTAGTGGAATTGTTTGTAAGCAGAAGCATTCATGAACTAATTAGTTTGTAAACAGAAGCGTTTAGGAACCGATTTGTTTGTAAACAGAAGCGTTCAGAAACCGATTTGTTTGTAAATAGAAGCATTCAGGAACCGACTTGTTTGTAAGCAGAAGCGTTCAGAAACCGATTTGTTTGTAAATAGAAGCATTCTGGAACCGATTTGTTTTTTAAACACAAGTGTTCAGGAACCGATTTGTTTGTAAACAGAAGCGTTCCGAAACCAATTTGTTTGTAAACACAAGTGTTCAGGAACCGATTTGTTTGTAAAAAGAAGCGTTCTGGAACTGATTTGTTTGTAAACACAAGTGTTCAGGAACTGATTTGTTCGCAAAGAAAAATGTTTTAGCTGAATTGTTTGTAAACAGAAGCATTCAGGAACCAATTTGTTTGTAAACAGAAGCGTTTCACAGTTCAACTTCTTTGTAAACAAAAGCATTTTTTAATCAATTTGTTTACAAATAGAAACGTTTTGTTTGTAAATGGAGGCGACCAGGAACCGATTTGTGTGTAAACAGAAGCGTTCAGGAACCGACTTGTTTGTAAACACACGTGTTTTGAATCGATTTGTTTGTAAACAGAATCGTTTCTCAGTTCAATTTGTTTGTAAACAAAAGCATTTTTAAATTGATGTGTTTGTAAACAGAAGCATTTTTAAATTGATGTGTTTGTAAACAGAAGCATTTCTGCACCAATTTGTCACAAAAGTGTTCAAGATACAATCATCCGAGGCGAATGTCGTCAAATACACTTCAAAGCAAACCAAAGTATTAAATCGAGTCTTTTGACAAAGGTCAAACGTGTTTGACCAACATTATTATGATAAATTAGCTAGAGATATCATTTAGATGAAAAAAGAAAACACCAGAACTGAAAAACTACCGTAATTGGGCATTTGAATGGCCAGTAAAGACGAGTAAAGCAACAGTAATCGTCTGGGGACCCGACGCTCCTTTGGCCTGAAGGTTTGTGACCTTGCGTGGCTCCCCGGAGGCCATTTCTCACTCTCGTTCTTTGTAATGAGATTGACTTGGTAAACACAATCCTTCATTCTGCTCCGGGACCGGCACTTTCACTAGCCATCAGTGACGTGACCCTCGGTTAACCCTCGCCACCCAGACAACAACTAGATTGGAAGACTTTTATGGAGCGTTTGGGAGACTGACCTTTGACCCTTGCTCTTCCTGCGCTCTTTCGAAACTTTACTTGATTGTTTTGTGTTGATATTTGTATGAAGGACACGTTTATTCCACACTTTGAAAAAAGTGCTGAATCAAAGAGAGGAAATGTAGGTTTACATTTTGAGGAATTATCTGCCAGTGGTGTAAAATGCTACTTGAGTAAAAAAGCGAACATTTCTCCGTAACACGTCACCAATTCCACGAAGACTCGAGTACAAGTCGTAAAGCATCTCATTTTAAAAGAACTTAAGTATTTAACTCATACTGCATTTTGGCTATAAAGAAGAGAAATATGAAAAACAAGAAACTTTTTAATTTTGAGGCTTTATTGTCTATTATGGAAATTAAATGTTACGTCTCAATGTTTCAAAATGACAGAACAAAATAGATCAAAAAGTCAGTCAGCGCAAAAAAAAGTGACCACTAATTGACGTTGTGATTTATCTCATAAATATCAAGTACCTTCAGCATCCTGCAGATGGCGATTTCCATCGTAGAACCACGGTAGAAAATGTAATGAGTAACGATAAGTGTCACAATGAAACAAGTAACAATAAGTACAGTAACAATAAGTGTCAAATGTAATGAGTAACAAAGGGCAACAATAAGTGTCAAATGTAACGAGTAACAATAAGTGTCAAATGTAACGAGTAACAATAAGTAACAATAAGTGTCAAATGTAATGAGTAACAATAGGCAACAATAAGTGTCAAATGTATCGAGTAACAATAATTGTCAATTGTAACGAGTAACAACGAGTAACAATCAGTGTCAAATGTAACGAGTAACAATAAGTGTCAAATGTAGTCGAGTAAAGATACAATAACTCGGTCAAAAATGTAGTCAAGTAGCGGGTAAAGTTGCTTATATTTTTGATACTTAGGACAAGTACAAAGTAGCCAAAACTACTCAAGTAAAGTAAGTTCAAGTTCTAAACATTGGTAAGGCGCTTTTCACAGTTTTAACTGTCTCAAGTAACGAAATACATTTACTCAAGTACTTTACAGCAACGAGAAGAACCTCTAGATATTTATTGGACATGTTGAAAGTGTCTGGTCTGATACGGAGCTTGGAAGAGATTTAAATGATGTTATCCTTGAGCAAAAGGCACTATTCCACCAGATTAAAGCGAGAGATTAAAAACAACTAATGGAGGGCTGGAGGATTCCATCAGCACACTGCGTGAAACGGAGGAGAGCCACACCTGCGATGGGTGATGGACACACAACACTAACTCCAGCTGAACGATAACAGGAAGAAGAGCGGAGGGAAAGAGAACAGGAAGAGCGGAGGGAAAGAGAACAGGAAGAAGAGCGGAGGGAAAGAGAACAGGAAGAAGAGCGGAGGGAAAGAGAACAGGAAGAAGAGCGGAGGGAAAGAGAACAGGAAGAGCGGAGGGAAAGAGAACAGGAAGAAGAGCGGCTGCGGGCGAAAGCGATAAGGACACTCGTTTACCCGCAGAACATGTGAGAGTGAGACAAGAACACACCGCAGTCAGAGACTCAACGTCTGTTCCTCCATCTGTTTGTCCATCCCTCTCTCTCTCTGTCTCTCTATCTGTCTCTCTCTCACACTCTCTCTTTCTCTCTCTCCCTGTCTATTAGTCTGTCTCTTTCAACTTCTCTCTGTGTTTTTTTTCATTTGTCTCTCTCTTTTTTGCTCCCTTTTAAGTCTCTGTTTGTCTATCCATCTGTTTTTCTCCCTCTTTCTCTCTCTTTCTTGATCCATTTCAACTTCTCTCTCTGTATCTTTTTATCTGTCTCTCTCTCTATTCTGTCTCTCTATCTTGCTCAATTTCAACTTCTTTCTTTGTGTCTTTTCATCTGTCTCTCTATATATTCTCTCCCTCTCTCTCTCTCTCAACTTTGTTCTCTGTGTATTTTCACCTGTCTCTCTCTATTCGCTCTCCCTCTTTTTCTTTCTCCCTTCTATGTTGCAACTTCTATCTGTGTGTCTATTCACCTCTCTCTCTCTCTCTCTCTTTCTCTCTCTCTCTCTCTCTCTCACCCTGTCTCTCTATCTCTCTATCACCCTCTCTCCCTCTCTCTGTATGTCTGTCACTCTCTCTCTTTCTCTCTCTGTGTAGCTCTCTGTCTCTCTCTTTCTGTGACAATGTCTATCTCTCTCTCTCTCTGTCTCTCTCTCTCTCTCTCTCTCTCTCTGTCTCTGTCTCTCTCTCTCTCTCTCTCTCTCTCTCTCTCTCTCTCTCTCTCTCTCTCTCTCTCTCTCTCTCTCTCTCTCTCTCTCTCTCTCTCTCTCTCTCTCTCTCTCTCTCTCTCTCTGTCTCTCTCTCTCTCTCTCTCTCTCTCTCTCTGTGTCTCTGTCTCTCTCTCTCTCTCTCTCTCTCTCTCAGCCAATCACGTCTCGGGAACACAACTTCTCACAGATGTTGCAAGCAAACGAGATGCTGTTCTGGACACATTTTGTAACAGAACATCGGGCAGCTTGGATGGCGTGTCCTCTTCACACTGCACATCACTCGCTGTGTTTGCATCCAGAGAGCTTACACATCTCACACACACACACACACACACACGTCAGATCATGTTCTCATCTACACAAACAGTCAAAAACACCCACGCACTTCACCGATGATGAGAGAAAGACCAATGATGAGAGGTGTGCCGCATCATTACTGGGAAAAAAAAAACGGAACACACTGTACTGAGAGAGAGAGAGAGAGAGAGAGAGAGAGAGAGAGAGAGAGAGTAAGTGAGAGAGAGAGAAAGAGAGAGGGAGAGAGAGTAAGACAGAGAAAGAGAGAGAGAGAAAAAGAGAGAGAGAGAAAGAGAGAGAGAGAGAGGGAGAGAGAGTAAGACAGAGAAAGAGAGAGAGAGAAAAAGAGAGAGAGAGAAAGAGAGAGAGAGAGAGAGAGAGAGAGAGAGAGAACACCTGGAGCTACAATCTAGCCGTACCATCGTGTAATCACTGAAGGAGGGAAATTACATTAATTGTTCAATAAAGCCGAAGCTGTTACGCAATTCGGTTACATTAAATCGTGTGAAGAAAATGTTCCGTAGAGCTGATGCAAAAGATTGAAAGACTCGACTGCAAAAAAAAAACGAATCTAAAAGTTTACGCATTAAAAAAAAAAAAACATTAATATGATAATGTGTCTGTCTTTGAATGCAAAAAAAAAAAAAAAATAAAGAAAAACTGTCCAAAATAAAACTAAGTGATAAAAGTAGAGAGAACGTGTTCATTTTAATGTGAGAGGCATCCAAATGATATTTTTGTCTGTCTGTCCGTATATAAATCAGTCCATCCATCTATCCATCCATCCATCCGTCCATCCATGTCAATCAAATAAAATGAGTTTACGAACAAAAAATTGAGTGGTAAATTGAGTAACAAACAAGAATCATCACTCAGACAGTTACACCAGGCCTGCTAAGAGTTACAACGCCCCCTGTTGGTTAACTCTAGTACTTACACTTTACTCTGCTCTTTTTTTTGTTGTTGTTTTTTTTTTTTTTCATTTTTTTCATTACCTTCCCACTTCACAGATTCCCAGATTGAACATAAAAGTCGCTATGTGTGTCCGTGATTCCAAAAGCCAACGGGAATTTTTCCACATAATCAAAGTCCAGTGATTGATGGCGTTAGGAGTCTTGAGAAGAGATTCCTGTCTCATTCATGTGCTTGAAGAGACTCATTTAGACTGTCATGGGTGTGTAAACATCTCCATTACGTGGTCAGAAGCTCAGATTAATAATTCAAGCACCTCACACACGGCATTTGTTTGACTGTTTGGACATTATCTGTTAATAAAAACGGTGAAATACTGTAGTAATGAGATCCGAATCAGACCAGAATCAGCTGTTTCTCAATGGTTTGTAATCTCTGGCTATTGTTGCAGACGTCACGCAAATCCAGATCTGATTCCACAAAGGCAGACGACAAAGTTTGAGGCGCGAGTCACGTGACACATTAATGTGAAACCGTTACACGGGAAACAGCTTCTCAAGTGCTCGTGTTTATACGCACGTCGTCACAAACAAAGACGGTTATCGGAGGACTTAAATAATGGTTTGTTTGCTTTACATTTTACATGTGAATGTATTGATTCAGATGGTTACAAAAATGAGTGTGAGACCAGACACACATAAATACACACACACACACACACACACACACACACACACTCTACACATGCTAATGTGGTAAATAACTATTCTAGCTGTAAATGTCTGGTTTTTGGTGCAAAATCTACATAAATGTGACGAGGAAGTGTGATATATTTCCCCAAAGTTGTTATTTTTATTATGCAATAATAATATTGCTTAGCAAGTTGCACATATTATCAATAATAATAGCAAGTTGCACATATTATTATATGTCATGTCAAATTCTTTTCACATTTAAATAAAAATTTCAAATTGAATTTGCCTTTTCTTGAAAAAAATACATGGACGTTACTGACCTTGACTAACTATTTAACCACCCTGTTGTGTTTGGGTCAATTTGACCCGTTTTCAAAGTTTAAAATAATTTTTAAAATACTTAAGTATTTTTTTTATCTCTTTGAAACTTCTAAATCTCTCACAAAGTTTCTGTTCAGGTCAAATTGACCCGTGTTAAAAGTAAAACAAAAATACTTAAAAGTGTGTTTTTCACTTTGAAACTTCTCCTGATTGTGTTAGTTAGTGTAATCTACATATAAGCAAAAATGGTTTCAGTTGACATTTTTGTAACGTCTGCTACATGTTTCTGTTACAAAGATAATGTTCGAGTCAATTTGACTCTTCAGACAAAATAGAAGCTAAAAAGAGTCAGAAAGATCAAATACTATTAGTTTCTTTGAAAATATGAGACATAATACACACACACACACACTGTTTTGGGGAACATTTTGGTTTCTGACACTTATATACATAATAAAAGTCCCCCAGGTCAAATTGACCCACGAACATTATTGAAGTTCCTCTGAAACGAACATAATAGGAATGTTAAACAGTTTAATACCATTTAACTGGCATTTAAAGTTACAATTACTTGTGAAATATTAGCGGTGCAGGTTTTTAGAACAGCTTGATGCTGAGAGAGCAGGACGGATGGACAGACGGATCTTTGAGGAATCACACCGCACATGTGGTTGAGTAAAACACAGAACTCGACGTATCTGCGCCTTTGATCTTTCTCACACACACACACACACACACACACACACACACACACACACACACACACGCGTTGACAGCTGGTGAAAGTGAGAGTCACATGCCTTTCCCGACAGCTGTCCACACACATATAAACACAACCTGTGTTTCACCAACACAACAATGAAGATGTCACATTCCCTTCCCGACCTTCCGTCTGTCCCGCCAACCAAGAGGGGAACAGTTGTGGTCCATCCCGCCGTAGTGTGTGTGTGTTTGTGTGTGTTGCACACTTAAATAAAAGATAAAATAAAGTCACTTTAAACTGGACACGTTCAACATCACTTGAGTCACTTTTTCTGCATTTTGTTGTTTTTTTCGCTCTATTGTATTTTTAACTTTTATATTGTTGTTATTCATATTTTATCTTGTATATTTATCCTGTACTTTTTCTCTATTTATTCTATTTTTCTCTTTTATATTTTAATCTTATTTTATCTTGCATATTTATCCTTTACTTTCTCCTCTCTTTATTGTATTTTTATCTTTTATATTTTTAGTCATATTTTACCTTGTATATTTATCCTGCACTTTTTCTCTATTATATTTTTATCTTTTATATTTTTATTCATTTATTATCTTGCATATTTATCCTGTTTTTTTCTCCCTCATTGTATTTTTCCTATTTTCTCTTTTTTTTTTTTTAAATTGTGCGCCCGATAACTTTACGTTTGATGTTCTGACAATTTTTGATACTGCCCCTAGTGGCGAAATGGTTTTTTTTCTCGTTTTTCTTCCACGTCAAGTATGAAAAGATACACGTATGTGAAGATACAAAGAGTTCAAATGACTTCGAAATAAGTACATTTTACTCTGGGAAATGTACAGTTTGCATAGATCTTCGTCAGATCTTCATCAATTATATTATTTCTTGTTGGTGGCTCAAATTCTTTACATTCCGAGAAGCAGTGTTGACTAGGATCAAGGAGGACCCGTTTGAAGACCTTGGCACCTGCGCTTGGTGTCGCTCCTTATCTAATTGCCAGGGCAATTAAGTATTTAATGGGGACGCTTGGTGATCGTTCCTCAATCATTTATCAGCTTTCCAGGATGAATAAATGATCGGCGACTGGCACGTTCCGAGCGATTTCCAAGCCATTTGGGCCCTTTAAAACGGTTTGTATGGAAACCCTAGTAAAGTGTCTCAAAAGAACAGTGGAAACCCGAGAGGAGACCTGACCTTTGCTGGAGAGCAGGAGAGAGACTTCACCAAGCGCAAAGAGAAACTCAAACCACTGGAAATCACCAGAGGTGTAAAGTACTTGAGTAAATCCACTTTGTTACCTTACTCAAGCATGTTTTTTGCTACTTTGTACTGAGTGTCACAAATAAAAGCAACTTTTACTCTCTACTCCACTACATTTGTGATTGAGTATCTGTATCTCTACTCCACTACATTTGTGATTGAGTATCTGTACTCAATGACTGTATACTAATCTGTATACTCGTTTTATTTTATCATAAATTATTTAAAAATTTAGAAAAAAAATTTAGAAAGATAATGTAGTGCTGGGACATTTATTTTCACTTTTCTATGAGCATTATGTGTTCAACTCGTCTATTTTTCTTGTTATGTGCAATATCTTCACGCTATTATTTATTGTTAGTTACGTTTTACTGTAATAATGACAATTTTATTTTACTACTTTTTTTTCTTTGCACACTTCAGTTTGACTGAGACTGACTACTATGTTCTACCATTTTTAAAACATTGCGGTGTTAATTTTCGTTTCTACATTAGGGGAAAAAACTCACTAATAGAGTTTGTTTTGACATTTCTTGGTACTTTATTTCTTGTTGATTCCTAAATGCAGTGCAAGTGAAATACTCAAGTTGTTTTAAAATGGGATACTTTGCACCTTTGACTCAAATGGTGACTTGTAATGGAGTAATTTTTACAATAAGGATCAGTACTTTTACTCAAGTACGTCTGGTACTTGTCACACCTCTGGAAAAAATCCAATCGCCCGAGTGACGAGGAGCGATTGAACGTTATATAACGATGCTTCAGAACCACAACAGACGTTCCTTCACAAATGTTTTCTCTGACGGACCATAAGTCAGACTGAACAACAACCCGGCGCTGTAAATCACCGAGCAGAAGAAGGTGCTGAGAGGAAATAGACGGCACAGATTATAGCCTGGAGTCATTTACAGTCAATAAAGCGCCGTGCTTCCCCTCAGCTGACAAAGAGACATCAATCACCATCACATCTTCTCTAGAAGAGCGGGTTTAGCAGTGTTGACCCGCTCCGTAAATCTCCCACGTGCCACTTTAAAAATACTCAGAACACACGCTACGACCGGCCTGACTTTTACTGGATTGTAAATGGCGTCCGCTGGTTTATGTGGAGAACCACCGTGACCTCCAGCTCAGAACTCTGAGTGTGTTGGGTAAATGTGAGGTAAACTTGCTGCGAATTTACTTCTATTTAAATTTTAATTAGCGGACTTGATAAAATGACAAAAATTTGTATAACCTGAATGGCCCGTTGAATCAAATTTAACACACTTTTATTAACATTCAAACTATGATAGAATTGACAAATTACATCAATACACTCACTTTTTTTTAAAATATTTTTTCTCAATTAAAGACTAAATTGTTTTTGAGAATTGATGTTTTATTTGACTTGATTTTTTTTTAATTCTCATTGGTTAATGACAGAATAGAAAACTGACAGAATTGTAAAGCTCAATTATCATTGGTCAGTGACTGTGAGAGGACTACATAACTTAATTCACACAGGTCAATGACCTGAAATGCTTTCTTCCCATTGGTCAAAGAAAATGGCAGCACTAAAAGAGTTTATTCTCATTAGTCGCTGACACTGACAGAACTAAAATGATGAATTCTGACTGGTTAGTGAAACTGACAGAACTAAACACTTTATTCTCATTGGTCAGTGACAAAACTGAAAGGCACAATTTACATTGGCCAGTCACAGAACTGAAACGCACTATTTAATATGTATGTGTATATATGTATATACATATATTATATTATCTTATATTATATTATAATGAATTTTAGTGTCGTCACAATTGCACCATTGTTGTATTTTTGCACAAACATTTGTTCTCTTTTGCATTTGTTCTCTTTGCTATTTGCATTTTTGCCTTCACTGTTGTCATTTAAATGATCTTTATTCGTTTTTGTTAAAAACTTCTTTCTGTCTCTGTTTTTTGCTGCTGTAGACAATTCTTATCTTATCAAAAATCACACAAAAAATCT
>MU204326.1:1568330-1575441 GCA_017309775.1 Paedocypris sp. Pulau Singkep | reverse complement strand
TATTAATTTATATACGGTATTTAAACTCCAACTGCCACACACACTTTCACAGAAAGTGAAAAAGTTAACCTTGAAATGGCTGAAATGCCGTGTAAAGCTGTGCTGTGCCCGTCAGCCTCTTCAGGACGCCATATGTTATTTACAGCTCCAGTCGGTTATATCAGCGTTTAGTGAGACAGAGACTCTGGCCATATGTTCCTTTCCAGCTCAGCTTCTACAGCACAAACTTCAGATCTTCAGCAGTTATTGTGGCCGTCATGAAGCACCAGAGCAAACCGGCCCGTGACGTCACTGGTTTTCCAGCAGCCTGGTCCACAATTAACTCTTCGCTAAATACAAATGGACTATTTTTGTCCCGTGACATCCGACAAATTGCTTGTTTTTGCAAAATGTGACCGGCACAACCATCCTAAAGCTGATAGTGGGATTTGAAATAAGAGTCTCTACGTCTCTGAGCCATTCCAAACACAAAAATCAATGACAAAAAATAACAACCTGTAGCTTTCAAATAGCAGAAATGAATGAGAATAGTGAATTCAAGCACTTTTTTGCACTTGTGGGCGAACAACACGACTTTTCTTCTCAGAGAATCCCCCCTTTACAAGCGAATATATTCAAATCTGAAAGTTCCGTAAAGACTTTAGTTTAGTTTACAGAAGCTTTAATCCAAAATGACTTACATTTCATTACGATTTTTACAATTCAACAATTTCAAGAAACGCATGTGCTCACGAGCAACAACTACTCCCTTATGAGATCAGCGCAGGAAGTTCAATTAAAAACAGTATGTAGACGAAAAACGGACATTTTTAGACCAACTTGTCAGATTATTCAAAATTGTACACGCGTTAATATAAATTACTAGCAGGATTAGCGCCACCAGTTTGATTCAAAACTTAATTTGCCTTTGCACTTTGTATATTTGGTCAATTGTATTATTCTTGTGTTATATTTAAACAGTTTCATGCCTTTTATATTTTGCACTCTATTTTAATATATTATAGGTTTTTTCAAATTTTTTCCATTTCTCTATTCGGTGTGTATATTTTATCATTATCTATTATCTAATCATTATCTATTTATTACCCTGTGATACAATGAGAATAAAGCCATCCTATTCTATTCTAATACAAACTTGTCTTTTTATTGTCTTCTTAACCCTCCTAATATGTTCAAACTGAAAAATTGTTTACAAAGTTCATAAATATTTTAAAAATACTTAAAAGTATTTTTTCACTTTGAAACTTCTCCTGCTTTGGCGTAATCATCTTATAAAAAATATAATGATTCAGTTTATATGTTTGTAACACCACACTACATGTTTATGTTACAAAGAAACTGTTCGGTGTTTAAAAAATGACCTAAAAGTATTTTTTCACTTTGGAACTTCACCTGCTAGTTATTTATTGTTAGTTAGTGTGATCTACATATAAACAATACATGTTTCAGTTGACATATTTGTAACTCCCTCTACATGTTTTTGTTACAAAGATAATGTTCAGGTCAGTTTGACACTTTGGACAAAATAGAAGCTAAAAAGAGTCAGAAAGATCAAATACTATTAGTTTCTTTGCAACAATGAGACACAGACACACACACACACACACACACACACACACTGTCTTGACAAACTTTTTAGCTTTCTGACACTTACACACAAATAAGTTGACATAAATTGATTAATCAAAACTTATAAACATAACACCTAATCAAATTGCCCCGCGAACATTATCGATGCTCCTCTAAACCGACACAACAAACACAACTTCACTTGAGAGTTGTGTGATGAGCGTGTACCTGTAGGTCATTCCAGTCCTGGTCTGGACGCAATCCTTCAAGGAGAGCGTGTGCGTGCTGAGGAACTCCTCCAGGCGTTTGAGCTCCTCCTGAGAACATGACCTCAGGCCTCCACAGCAGGTGAGCTGCGGGTGGACCTTCTCTCCCGTGTTGGGTCTGCTGATGCGGGGCTTGGCCCTCTCCACGCCCGACTTCTGCCCAGCCTTCTGCTTCGGCGTGGGGATCTCAGGGCACGTGGCTTTGTAAAGGTACATCTCTCTCAGACGCGTCCTCAAGGGAAATGCTCCTCAGGGTTCCTCCAGCCATGAAAACCTTCCCAGGGTCATTTCGGCTTCTCCAGCATTTTGTTCAGAAAGTCTGGACTCGCCTGATCCACCGGGTCTCACTCACTCATGGACATCATGGGAATCTGGGACATTTTTCCCAGCCCTCCCACCCTTCCCATCCCCGTCGCTCCACCTCTCCCTCACTCTCGCTCGCCCGCTCGCTCACTCTGTCGTGCCTCCACATATAAAGCGGATGCGGTCCAGGCTGACCTTTGACCTCAGAGATGCGGTCACACTAGGATGACATCGCGTCTGGACGAGTGTGGGAATGTCGTTGTGTTTTTCTCCCATAACCTGCTGCCTCACACCACATTTCTCAGCCAGAAAACCACGAATTACAAGGAAACACACAAACGTGCGGATTCGTCCAGTCTTATGGCCGATGTGGTCCGATTTAGATCAAACTCATGCTCTTATATCGTAATTCACCAATACATAATGTAAATAGACAGGGCTGTAAAGTATTTATTAGTGTAGTACAGTGTTGTAGTATTATTTATATAACATTAAATACGGTACATTAGGCAAGAAATCTATTAAGCTATATTTAGACAAATCAATTGTTCTGTCACTGGCCAATGGAAATAGTGCATTTCAGTTCTGTCACTGACCAATGAAGCTTTCAGTTCTGTCCGTTTCACTAACCAATGAGAATTCATCATTTACTTCTGTCATTGTCCCTGACCAATGGGAAGAAAGATTTTCAGGTCATTCATAGTCTGAGCATCGATGGACATTTGTCATTTTTCTTTTTTTAATTTACTCTTTTTCCTAATTCTGGAACACAGATGAATATTGGACATTTATTTTCTTTACAGACTTTACGTTGGCTTAATCTGACTTTAATGTTGGATACGAACGTACTTCTTCATATTCCCCTTTTTCTTTATTTCTTTGGTATTTTCAACATTTCATTTGTTACTTATCCATTATGGGACCGGAGCAATGTCGGCTCCTTGTTTACTCCTTAGTTCTATGTACAAGTTGAAAACTTCAAAAAAAATATATACATATATACAAAAAATGACTCTTTTTTCCCCCCAATTCGGCATAGCGACTTTGTGTTGGTCTGGAATTAAGAAAAGCGCTATATAAATAAACTTGAACCTTATAAATAAAACTTGAATTGACCCGTGTGAATTAAGTTATGCAGTCCTCTCACTGTCACTGACCAATGATAGTTGAGCCTTTAACCAATGAGTGGCATTTTAACCAACTTTAACCAACTGTCAGTGGCATTAACCAATGAGAATCTTTCATGTCTTACGGGGATTTTATTGTTCATTCATGAGGATATCCACATGCTACTTCTACAACATTGATCTGTCAGACTCCACTGATACTCTTTACCTTAAAATGCTCAGAAGTGTAACCCAATAGACAGTAATAAAGATTGCGATAAATCCTTTCATCCTTTTATCTTTTTATTAACTACTTATCCTACCCCACCACACAAAACCAAGATCACAAAAACCAGTCAGCAGAAGTACATCTGATTTCTAAGCGATCTAAAACGCTCATTTTGTCGTTAATGATGCATTAAAACTCAATAGCGAGGTAAGCTTGATTAAACATCTAAAGGTGTTCCACAATCCCACATCCCATCTGCCTCGGCTCCAGTATTTCTAGGTCACTGCAAATATTAACCGACGCCTCCAGCGCGATAGTTTGCTTTTAGTTCAGCACATCTGAGCCGACGCCATCACATCCTGCAGCTTTCACCGCAAAAAGACTCACAACTGGGTGGAAGTTTCAATCCCAGTTTAATGATCTCAAAAACTTCTAATTATCCGTGCTTATTAGTTATTTTTAAAAACCAGGCGCAATTATGTAACTCGCCATCACACAAAAGACCCGAGGCTCTTACGTTTCGAGATAAGATGATTTTGGCTTAGATTTGATTTCATCTCTTTTTTGTTTTCCTAGCCACTGGAACTGCTTGCTGAAACGTCAATGTCAAAGTGGCGTTAAATTATGCAAACAAATTGTCTTTAAAGCTGTAAATAGAATTATCGTAATTAACCTCTAATAGAACACCACCTCTAATAGAGCGGCACCATTGTAATAGTGAAAACTGAAAATTCACATCTAGAGACGTGGGTGAGAAAAAGTTATTTGCCGATTTTTCAAAAGTATTACGGGGCCGCGCGCAACAGCCGGGAATTTAGCGTTCGTGTTTTTCAAAAACACAAATCTTAAAATTGCTCCCATTCGCACACTTTACATCGGACGCAATCAAAGTCTCTTGATGAAATGTAGGCCCTTTTGTTCTAAATCCAAAAGTGAAGGAAATTTTCAAATCACACTCATAGCGCCCCCTGTAGAACGATTTGGAATGAGAGGGACCAAAATTAGTTTGTCATAGGCGTACCAAATTTGCCAAACTTCCAAGCGGGCCAGCCTGAGCATAAAAGCCAATGACAGCCATGCTGTATTTTCAACCGTGTTGCCATGACGACCACCAAAAATTGTGTATATAATAGAGAAATGCCCATTTCATTAAAAAAAATAAAAAAATTTTAGAGGAAAACATTCTATACACTCTTTAATGTACTAAGTGCAGTACAAAGTACAGAACGCAAATGAAAGTATTTCATTCTCACTTCCATTGTGTATATGACAATAAATCTTGGAAAAATATACAAATAAATGGGGGGGGGGAAAGAAAAAAGAAATATATTTAATGTAGGTATGCATTAGGTACCAAAACGGCTCGGGTGTAAAACCTGTTCTGTGACTCCATAGCGTGGAATTTAGTTTAAGAACAATTGTTCAGGAAAAGTTAGTGTTTAGAATAAAGTGTTCAATTTTAATATTTACATTTATAAAATAGAAAGTTCTAAAGAACAATTATTCGGAAAAAGTTCATCATTTAAATGAAGTGTACAATTTTAATATTTACAATAATAAAATGGAAAGTTCTAAAGAACAATTATTCAGAAAAAGTTGGTCATTGAAATAAAGTGTTCAATTTCAATATATCATGTAATAGAAAGTTCTAAAGGACAATTTATTCAGGAAAAGTTCAATCTTAGCTGCATGTGCTCACTGCATTGCAACTTTGTTACATTTGTTACAACTTTGTTGCATTGCACGCAACTGTTACACCACAGCGGCTTCGTTACTTTATCACAACACAATAAACACGCAACCAAACCTCGAAAACAATTCTAAAGCATCATGCGCTTATCTCGGAAATCACACACATACAGGGGTGTAAGGTACTTGAGTAAATGTACTTCATTATTTTACTTAAGTATGTTTTTTGCAACTACATACTTGTACTGAGTATCAAAAATATAAGCAACTTTTACTCTCTACTCCACTGCATTTCTGATTGAGTGACTGTACTTTTCACTCCACTACATTTTAATTGACACAATTTTTATCGCGATTAATTTCTTGACAAAAGTGACAAAAATTTGAGCTTTTATCAAATCACTGTCAAATTTGAGGAAACACATTGAAATATACGAGTCTTATTTAATGTTAATTTAAAGTGAATTAAAGTTAAACTCTACAGATCTTTCCTGACTTTAATGTTACCAAGCCTAACATGGCAAAAAACACTGTTGACATGACTATAATTTAGCTGGATTTCTTTTGTGCAACGTGAATAAATGTAATGTCTATCGTAGGCAATGACTGAGCGCTCACTGAGAAGCACATCAAAGTTATCTCGGAATTTCTTTTTATTTTTATTACATTTTTTTTTTGCACATTTTACTTTGACTGAGACTGACTTTTTGTTCTTCCTTTATTTCATTTGACCATTTTTGAAACATGGAGGTGTTACATTTCGCTTCTGTATTAGAAAATAAAACCCCGTGAATAGAGTTTTTCCACATTGCTTTGATTTTTTTTTTTTTTACTTAGCCTAAATTAAGTAAGAGTAAAATACTTAAGTTCTTTTAAAATTCGATACTTTGCTACTTTGACTCAAGTGACTTTTTACTTGACTTATACAGCACGTATCCGTACTTTTACTCTAGTACGGTTGTCTGCTACTTCTTACACCTCTGCACACATGGATTTTCCCGACCTTTGAATCTAGGCTGGTCTGGGCAGTGCCATCACTCACCGGTAGGGCATGCCCGTCTCATAAGCCACGCTGTCCTCCCGGGCTCTGCCACACAGCTTCAGGTACCAGCTGGTCTCCATCTGCGTGAGGAGCATGGCTCTCCTGGCCCTCAGCAGCGCCCCCTGTCGGCCGTCCCGGGCGGCGTTCTCCTGAGAGCTGCGGTGCCCGCGCTGCCCGGCCAGAGAGGCGGCAGACTGCCTGCGGTGCCGGGACGAGTCCTCCAGACCTCCTCTGCCCACCGAGCTGCTGCGAGCCGCGATCATGGCCCGACTGCTCCAGCTCCTTCTCTCTTTACGCTCATGTGATCTTCTCCAGCCTCTCTTGTAACCTCCCAGGGTGAAACTGGATCTGGCGGGGCACTTCGGACTGGGCAGGGCTGGGCCAGACTGGGTTGGGCGTTACTGGAGAAGGACGGAGAACGTTACTCTCTCCTGCTGTCTGGATTTGTGGGTTTGAGATGGTGGTAACGTTAAGTCACCTTCAGGGGTTAGGGTTAGGGTTAGAGTTAAGGGTTAGGGGTTAGGGTTAGAGTTAAGGGTTAGAGTTAGGGTTAGAGTTTAGGGTTAGGGTTAAGGGTTAGGGTTAGGGTTAGAGCTAGGGTTAGAGTTTAGGGTTAGGTGAAGAAGTAAGTGTTGTGATTTGTAGTGAATTTTGTGGAATTTCAATTGCGCTGGCGCGTCGAACACAAATTGTAATCAGGGAGATACAGTCATTGCTAAATGACTGTAAAGTAAAGTAAAGATACCTTGACAAAAGGAGATGTAAAATTTGTTTTATTTGGAAAGAAAGCTCTGAGATGGGAAAGTTCAGGCTGGAGGATAGGAGTCCATATCGGTGACCCAGTGGTCTAGGAAACCCCTTTAGGGTTAGGGTTAAGGGTTAAGGGTTAGGGTGAAGAGTTAGGGTT
>MU204326.1:1553330-1563330 GCA_017309775.1 Paedocypris sp. Pulau Singkep | reverse complement strand
TCTTTAAGCATGTTTGTTCAAAAGTGATCAAAAGTTGTGAGCTTATGAATCCAAGGAAAATTTTCCCAAGGGGATGAATAAATAATTCCCAATTCCTGATTTATAATCACACATCTATATAAAATAAATAAATAAACAGAAATAAACATAACCATAAACAACACTGCACACATCCAGTTCAGTTCAGTTTGAGAAGAGTCGACGGGAGAACTTGCGTAGAACTTTAGACAAGTAGAACTTATAGAACTTATAGAACTTAGAACTCGTTTTTTGAATTCGACATTATTTGAAAAGTAGTTGTCTTCTATATCTATGTCTAGCCAATATTTTGTTTTAAACATCGAGATGCTGAACGTTTCCTCCTCCAGATGATCCTGGACCTTGGGAACCAGAAATGGAGAAGTGGATGATGGATGGAGAATTTTCACCCTTTTTTTTTCTGCATGTGAAATTTTGATTTGTTCTACATTTCGGTTGAGTCCAAGTATTCATTCATGAAAAAAATATATTTTTGATGCTAAAAATATATTTTTTTCGAACAGCGATTATACTCACCCTTATGTATAAACCCCGGCCAGAAGTGTAAAGTACTTGAGTGAACTTAGTGAGTTTTTGTAAATTTTGTACATTATTTTTACGTGATTGATTTTTTTTGCCTACTTTGTACTTGTACCGAGTATCAAAAATACAAGCAACTTTTAAATTCAAGCAGTCCCAATAAATTAATGCAATCAATAAAGTACTAAAGTACTAATACATGATTTATGCAAATATGCTCATGTTTCGAGGTCTAAAATGTTTTTTTTCCCGTTTCTTTACGCGTTCGTCGTACTTTTTTAAATTAAGGATAAATTGTATTATACATATTGTATATTTACAAAGTGTACACAAATTCCCAAAGTTTACTCGAGTACTTTACACCTCTGACCCCGGCACATCTATACTTCTGTTTTATGTTGTACAATTTGTACTATTGATTGAGTTGGTTCAATTTCATTTTCCTGCAAAGTAGTTTGTTGAATCAGAGCAAAGTTTGTGGATTTAGTCTTTCGTTCACTTGACGTGTTTTTGTTCCGTGAGGAAGGAAACTGGAGAAACACGTGTAGAACATTCCCTTCGCATACAGAGAGCGTCTTACGTTTCGTTGATTGTAAAAACGCTAATTTTAGATTTTGACAGATAAAAGTGAGTCAATGGCGACGTGACTGAAACACATTGAGTTGAACTCATGTATCTCTGATCAATTAAGTCAGAATAACCGCACGTCTCTCATTTTAGCTTGAGGGTCTCAAAAGGCATCTTAAAAATGTAATTATCGTAATTATTATTATTGATGAAAGGATTTGAGTTCACGCCAAAAAATGTTTTGATTGGTCAGTTTTATTATATAAAAGCAAATCAATAAATGAGTAAAGTTTAGTATATGGTAAGGTCTTTTGTTTTCTTCATTTTTAGCTTGAGCGCCGTTTTATAATGACCAGAAAAATCCCTCATTTCAGAGAAAAGCAATATATCACATTAATTGCTACAGACAGAGTAATTACAGTATCTGGAAGCTGGAAGAAAAAATTTGTAAAGCAAAGCAAAGAACTAGAAACAGGAATTAATGTTTTATTATAATTAGATTATTATAATTAAATTAAATGAAAAACAATGTATTTTTACACAATACACAATTTAAATAAAAATGATTTGGGTAGATTATTTAAAATTATATATAAAAAAATTAAGCAAAGAATTACAATGGACACATTTCCCAATATTATTGTATTAAAAGAAGAAGAGCGCTTTAAATGCGAACTATAGACGAACAGAAAACATTTTCGCCACCTACTGGCGGAATTTAAAATGACATTAAAAGTTTGAAAACGTGTATTATATTTACTTTTAAATCTCCATAAAATAATAGTTTGACCTATACTTTCGACTTTTAAAATGCATCATAAATATTTGTATTTCATAAAACCGAATTCTGAACAAGGTCTACGTTACACTATTGTAATACACACATGTACGAATTCTAGTCAAACAAGTCACAAAAAATCAATGACAATGTCTCACTGTACAATCGAACAGCTGTGTCCGTTCACAAATATAGTCATATAGGCGTCCAAAAATACTATTAATTAACAAAAAGAACTAATTCCCGTAGGGCCGCGGTAAATACACGCGCGTAAGCCTAACATTTAAAGTAATCACGGCTAGAAGACGAGCTTCAGTCCGTTAGAGACACAGCGGACACCGTTGAGCCGTTAGCATTAGCATGTGTGCTAGCTAGCGACGCGGAGATCCCATTATGGGTGGCATCACGAGACTTAGCTCTGGGAATCATCATCTCCTCCGTGTTGCGCTCCGGCTTGACCAGCAGCACGTAGCACTTGGGGATGAAGAAGCAAGCCAGCAGGCCGAAGCTGGAGGCCAGGATGGCGAAGATCTGCACGGCCACCATGAACTTGCCCCGCGTGCTGAGGTAAGCGGGCACGAAGGAGATCCACACGATGAAGAACACCAGCATGCCGAAGGTCACGCTCTTGCCCTCGCTGAAGTGGTCCTCCAGCTTGCGCGCCACGAAGGCGAAGGCGAAGGTCAGCACGGCCAGCAGGAGGTCGTAGGCGAAGACGGAGCAGATGAAGACGACGTTCCCCGTGTCGCACTCCAGGATGATCTTGATGTTCTGGGCCGCCGTGTTCTTCACGGGACGCGGGGGCATCAGGAGCAGCCAGACGCTGCAGGCCACTGCCTGGATCAGGGTGCACGCCAGCATCATCGCCCTCTGGTGGCGCGGGTGAAGGGGGTCCACGTCGTTCTTGCGCGGTATGGCCGGGGCGATGGCGGCGGCGGCGTCTGGACTCTGCTCCGAGGCCGCTGTGGCCGCTTTGGCCGCCTTGAGGGCAGATTTGACCGCCTTGACCGCTCGGGCTCGGAGCATCAGCAGGGCAGATTTGCCCATGAGCGAAGACAGAACTAGCGCGAAACCCACAGCTAAAGCCACTTGGCTGGTCATGCAGGACCACTTCTGCGGCTCACCGAGGAAGGCGATGGAGCAGAGGAAGGTGACCACCAGGCCCAGAAGGAGGGTGAAGGTCAGCAGGGGGTCGTTGACCTTCACGAGGGGCGTGCCCAGGTGGACGGCGAAGATGAGCGCCACTAGGAGGGTCACCAGGGCGCCAAACACGGAGATGGCGATCAGCGTGATTCCCAGCGGTTCGGAGAAGTCGAGAAACTCGATGGTCTTTGGCACACACTCGTCGTGATTGCTGTTGGACCAGTAGTCCTCGCCGCACTGGACGCAACCCCGGGCATCTGTTGGAGAAGGGTTGACAGGTTGATGGAAACTGGCAGGACGCTTGTGCGTAGGACTTCCACGTAACCTGTGGTGTTGGAGATCTCGCCGTCGGCGCAGGGGATGCAGTCGAAGCAGCAGACGGGTTCTCCTTGTCGAATTCCCATTCTGGTGCCCGGCTGGCAGCGCTCACTGCATACGGAGCGTGGCGTCTGAAACATCGAGACGGGCGATGATGTAGTCGTTCCTTCCACATCAACAACATGAACAGGTTCTGGCATAAAGACGCATCTAAATAAGTACCGTGGTTACGCGAATATAAGCACCCCCCTGATTGCTCAGGCACAAAATAAAAATCCCAAATTTCTGAGTCCATTATGCTAATATTCTCCGAAACATACTATTTCCTCTTTATTTAACAAACCTAACTTGTGACTTAAATGTGTCATTTATTTGAATGACAGGTAACAAAAAGTCGATTCTAGTGGTCAGAACTTCATTTCCCATGAGTCTTTGCACCAGTCCGCGCAGGCACAAAGTAACTGTGTGAGGCCCGTCGAGCTCTCTGTTTATCAGACGCTGTGTGACGAGAATCGTAGCGAAGGACTATTGTCCCCTGATTATCAGACCCAGCGTTTTGATTGTGTCCTTTCCTTGGATTTTTTTATCCCGTTTGTTAGCGCTAAGCTAAGCTAACTAGCGTCTGTTTCTTGTCATATTAATGACTGTATTTATTTTAATCTTACTTCTTCCAGTGTAATTTTGTCCCCTTTAAGTGTTGCGCCGTGTCTACTGTTTATTTCTGTTAATGAGCCAATAAAAGCTTAAAAAAGCAAGAAATAGGAGTGCTTAAATTCACGCAAATGAGGTATGTTCTTTGAAATGTTCCACGGGACCTTCTTGCTATACCAATTTATGCTTGAAATGTCCCGCGACTTTCAGTTTAGGGCTTATTAATTGTTTTTTTTTTATGCCTGTAAGCATAACTCATACCAAGAGGAAAGTTAAAATCATACAAATGCAATAGGAATGATTTTAGGTTTGAACCCATAACTAATGGTCAGACTAAAGGCTACAAATCACTTACCTGAAGGATGTTATTGTTCCAGATAATGGAGTTGTTGTTGATGGACATCCTTCCACCAGGGGGCGCTGTGCCATTATAGTAACCAATGTGGTTGTAAGAAATATCTCCATAGAAATCCGATTGCCAGTTTAGAATTTCATAAAATCCTTCCACATCGCCGTTGTTGAAGTAAATCTCCTCTCCAGTGTTGGGCACCTTGAATCTGAGATTTTTCAGGTAATACATGAGCTAAAGAAAGACCACAGGAGATGTTCGTAAGACCGAAATATACATGGACTCAATAGCGTCTATGAGTGTGTAGTACCTGCCAAGGCTCGAATTTAGTAATGTCAGCACAAGTGCCGTTCTCAAACGGACCAGCTCCGGCTTCACAGTGCTCGAGGCTGTGTAAGGCGTAAGCCACGGCATACACAGCCTTATATACGTTATACGTGATCCGTAACTGAGACACGTCGGTGAAGGTGTTATTCATCTTCTCCAAGAACTCATTGCCAGTGCAGAGAACCTTGTTGTTCTTCAACGCCAGCTCAGATTTTAGAGTGCAGTTAAAGACATTCTCCCAAAACTCCTCCGTCAGGGCGTCGTGATAAGGATCAAGATCCAGCAGATGGTCATGAAGACCAGGGATGTCTGCACGCTTCACCGCAAAGCCTATAGTGCCTCCGAGGACGGGCAGAATGTCGGGGTGACGGGAGATGGCGGCTGATGTCACCCAAGCTTCACTGGCAATCCATGTGCGATTGGTGATATTGTTCCTCACCAGTTCCTCCAGAAGGGGACTGAGGTCCACATCCGAGGAGAACACCACTATGATCTTAGCTGTGGACTCTAGCACGGTCCTCACGATGCGCTTGATGGCATCTGGGTTGCTGATCTTGGGGAGGGTTTCGGAAAAGGATATGCAGACTCCTGCTTCCTCCACCACTTCCTTGAACCTCTTGATGCCGTACTTCCCGTAATCGTCCTCAGCTGCGATGGTGCCAACCCAGGTCCAGCCGAAACGTAGAACCAGTTCCGCCATGGCCAGGGACTGGTGCTCATCGCTGGGGATGGTGCGGAGGAAGGTAGGGTACTGAAACCTGCTTTCTAGAACCGAGCAGGAAGAGGCATAGCTCATCTGGGGACAAGAAAATATGGTTGTCCGAAAACCTTCAAGGCTCCAAAATCAACTGCACATTTTTAATCATACTTGCGGAAAATAGTACAAGCCCAGAATCCTAGCGGTGGCGATAGACAGATCTGATCCGCCGGCCCCCACTAAAGCCGCTAGAGGGGGTCCGTCCCCACAACGGTAGTTGGGAACAGCCTCGTCCTGCCCGGTCAAGAAGGTGAGGGTTCCCTCCACAGCCTTGGAGATGGTGAAGCAGGAATCGTAGATGACATGACCCAGGTCCGTGTTGGGCAACACATCGGTTCTTTTGTTGATCTCGTTGAGGGCGAACAGCATTGTCCGAGCCCAGCGGAAAGTGCGGAAGTTGAAACTGGATGGGAACACCAATGGTGGTTTTAATCAGTTGAAGAGGACTTGCAGTGGCGCATTTGGGGTTTATGTTCCAACATTACGTCAATATACAGCAGCCCGTTGAGTATGCACCATTTTGAGCATTCACCTTTTAAGGTACGCATTTTTTTTCCCAAAATCATGTTACGTACGCCCCTCTCGGTTAAGTACGTACCTATCAGTTAAGTATGTAGTTCTTGCTTAAGTAAGTACCTATCGGTTAAGTTTGCAACTCTCGATTAGGTATGTAGTTCTTGGTTAAGTACGCCCCTCTCGGTAAAGTACGTACCTATTGGTTAAGTACGCCCCTCTCGGTTAAGTACGCCCCTCTCGGTTAAGTACCTACCTATCGGTTAAGTTTGCAACTCTCGGTTAACTATGTAGTTATTGGTTAAGTACGCCCCTTTAGGTTAGGACCGCCTTTTTGGTTAGGTCCGCCCCTCTTGGTTAAGTATGTAGTTATTGGTTAAGTACGCCCCTCTCGGTTAGGTCCGCCTCTTTGGTTAGGTACACCCCTCTCGGTTAAGTACGTACCTATTGGTTAATTTTGCAACTCTCGGTTAAGTTTGCCTCTCAAGGTTAAGTATGTAGTTATTGGTTAAGTACGCCCCTTTCGGTTAGGTCCTCCTTTTTGGTTAGGTCCGCCCCTCTCGGTTAAGTATGTAGTTTTTGGTTAAGTACGCCCCTTTCGGTTAGGTCCGCCTCTTTCGGTTAAGAACGCCCCTTTTCGGTTAAGTACGCCCCTTTCGGTTAGGTCCGCCTCTTTCGGTTAAGAACGCCCCTTCTCGGTTAAGTACACCCTTCTCGCTTAAGTACGCCCCTTTTGGTTAGGTCCGCCTCTTTTACTTTATCCATTTCGGAGCATCAAGAAGCTCCAAAACAAGAGCATATCTTCCGCTGATACTATTGCTTAACAACCAAACAGACGTGTGTGAAGAGTTCAATCAGTCATTCTAAGAACAAACGTTTAGTTTCGAGACGTTGAGGTAAACAAGCGTCTTACCCCTCGCAGTCGGACGAGGCCGGAGCGGCGGTGGTGTTGCTGTCGAGAGAAGCCAGGCGCCGGTGGACGGGGAACATGCCTCCGATCACCACCTTCTTCTTCACGATGTTCTTGTAGCCCATCAGGTTGAACTTGGCCTTGAGTTTGCAGCTGGCCTGAGCGTCACAGCCTCGGTGGAAGCAGGACAGCAGACAGAGGAGCAGGAGAACACGCTGGATGATCATCTCGCTGTGTGTGTGTGTGTGTGTGTGTGTGTGTGTGTGTGTGGAGGACACGCTGCTCTGCTGTGTATGTGCGGCGTGAGGAACCGACACACTGAATTATCAACGCCTGAACACTCCGAGTCTCCCACGGGATCCTGAAGATGACATCAGATGATCCGACACAACCAGCAGCTCAGAGACACACAAGATCACAATATCTCTGATTAGGTGCACACACACACACACACACACACACACACATCTGTCCTCACTCATACACACACACACACACACACACACACACACACACACACACACACACACACACACACACACACACACACACACACACACACACACACACATCTATCCTCACTCATACACACACTCACACACATATCCTCACTCTCTCACTCATACACACACATCCTCACTCATACACACATCCTCACTCTCTCACTAATACACACACACACACCTATCCTCACTCATACACACACACACACACACACACAAATCCTCACTCTCTCACTCATACACACACATCCTCACTCATACACACACACATCCTCACTCTCTCACTCATACACACACACACCTTCAGTTTCAAACATACTGTACACATACACACACACACTCACTCTTTCATTCATTACACACACACATCCTTAGTTTCAAACATACTGTACACACACACACACACACACACACATCCTCACCGTCTCAAGCCTACTGTACGCACACACACACACACAACCAACCTCTCTCTCTCACACACCATCATTCTCGCTCATACACACAAATTTTCAGTCTCAATCTCAAACACACTTTCTTACGACCACAAACCTGCGTACTTTCTCCCCCAACACACACACACACACACACACGCGATAAGGATAACAATAGCGCAGCTGTATCAGCTCGTCGTTTACTCGTGTTAGTGTCTTTATTCTCTCGGGGAGGAACCTGCGAGTCGCTACACGTCCCTCAAACCACAGCGGATACACACCTGAACCTGCTCCCAGCTCACACACACACACACATCCTCACTTTCTCTCTCTCTCACACACACACACACTCCATCTCTCTCTCTCAAACACACACTCACACACAAACATACTTTCTCACTCTCTCACACACACACATCATCTCTCTCTCTCTCTCACACACACACACACATACACACACCTTAAATGCTTTACCTTTCGCTTTATTACGTATTGAGAAAAAAAAAAACAATTTTCAATTATTCATTATCATCAATTACCATTTTTAGAATCCACTTGTCAACCCGTCAAAAATCACAAACTAAATCCCAGTGACAAAATTTGACCCGTTGTGACCCCTGACCCCAATCACAAGCCCTAAAAAAAAAAATAAACAAATCAACAAAAATGATAATTTTGCCCATGAGTGAGTGTGAACGTGTCCTGCTGCGTGATTGGTGGAGCACAGGGTGGAGTCCCGCCTCCAGGCTCACAGAGCTGCTGTGATTGGCTCCCAAGCAGCTGGACAGGAAGTAAACGCACAATGTCCTGAACACAGAGTTCTTTATTAAAGCTCGGTTTGCATTATACACGTGTCAGTCTGACTCGGCATGCGGCGGCGGCGGCTTCGGTCTGAGGCACCAAACGAAGGTTAAACGGCGTCGTCCGCTTTGACACATGACGGAGAAGCAAATCATTGTTGCATAAATTAAACTGAATATCATGTCATATTGCAGTTCATCCACGGAAAGAAACGCGATGAGACGGAGAAAGACGATAAGAACGAGATTCGCGGTTAAGACGAGTCGGGCGTGTCCAGGGGGAGGAGCTTCGGAAAAATCCGCGCAGACAATAATTACCACGTTATTGGTTCGTTTCGCAATTCTTTACATCATAAACCCGACAGATCTCCACTAAAGCCCTTCTCTCGTGATATATATAGGTATAAAAAAAACCCGAAGGAGTGAGACTGATGACGGCTCGTAATACACGTCCCGATAAAGTCTTTAAAAAGAAGCTATTCCTCTCTACTACTTCCTGTTGCCTTTGAGGAAAAACAAAACAAACAAACAAACGTTTACTCTATCACTACAAACACCAAGGCCTTAATACGACAAGCATGTCGACTCCACGCTTGTTCGTTTTTTTAAGAGCGGCCCAGAAAAACGCCGGAAAAATTGGAAAAGGTCGCGCTCTCAGTAATGCAGCATAAAAGTCCCTGAAAAAAAAAGCAAAAGAACCTCAAGAGAGAGAGAAAAAAATTCCAAACAGGCACAAATTCGGCAAAATCAAACAAATCTCCACTGTATTTGGCAAAGAAACATCGATTGGTCACGTTTTATGGTTTTATCGTTCATGGCCGACAAACGGGGTTAGTACGAACGAGTAATGCGAAAAATAAAAATAAAAAAAGAGAGAGAGAGAGAGAGAGAGAGAAAGAGCTACTCGTGGTGAAGACAAGCTACTCGTGTTGCGTCTGGACCTTCAAGAAGCGACAGGAGGAAAAAAAACCTACAATAATCGTCGTCATGGCGGCGAATAAAAACCAGCGACTTCACGAGCCACCCCGGGAAACGAGGTGAAGCGAAGGGGCGTGGTCAGTTCACAGCTGTGGGGAATGTTCCGGTCTGACTGGGGGGGGGGCGGGGCAGTGCGGGAAGGGGGCGGGGCTCTACTCCCACTCCGTGGTTCCCGGAGGCTTGGACGTCAGGTCGTACATCACCCGCGAGATCCCGGGAATCGTCTTGATCTCGTTCACCATTTTGAGGACGACCTGTGGGAGAGATGAAAGTGTAGCGATGGGAAGATGGTGAGCGGGAATAACGTAATTACGCATTTACAGTGGCACGTTTTACCTAATTAATTGGCGCCGACGGCAGTTTCGTATAATGGAAATATTGCAAAAAAAAAAAAAAAAAAAAAAAAAAAAAAAAAAA
>MU204326.1:1533075-1542439 GCA_017309775.1 Paedocypris sp. Pulau Singkep | reverse complement strand
AAAAAAAAAAAAAAAAAAAAACAAACGAATCAACTTGACCCTGAACATAATAGGAGGGTTAAAAAAAGAATAAGAAAAAAAGGTCACGTCAGGTGAAAGCAAAAGCGGCGTACGTTTTTTACACTGGCGGAGAAGTCGGTGATGATTTTCAGGATGTTGTTGGTCTCGGCGAAGTCTTTGCAGACGTACGGCTCGTCGGCACAGATCACGCGGATGGCCAGGCCCGGACCTTCAAACCACAACAGGTCAAAGCTCGGCTCCGGACGCAGAGACGCTGACGCCTCACCAGGGAAAGGATGTCTGGAGACGATCTCCTCCGGAAGCTCCAGCTCTCGGCCCAGCGCTCGCACCTCGTCTTTGTGAAAGTCCTTCAGCGGCTCGATGACTTTCCCCTGCACAACACACCGTTCCACCCGAGAAGACTTGAGTAAAAAAAGTGTCTCATTTTACAAGAGCTGAAGTATTTCACTCTGAACTGAATTTGGGCTCAAAAACCCGTGAGAAACTCGTTATTAATGTTTTTAATATTCACTACTAAATTTGGGAAATCCAAAAATATCAAACTTGAATGTTCAAGAAACAGACAAAAATCTTCCAATTACCAATTACCCATCAGGCAACACGGCGAGGCGGAACGACGCTCTTCCGACAACGTTAAATTAATTGTGTTAATTTTGACGATTTTTTATTTAGTTTTAGTCATAGTCTTTTAACTAAAACTCAGTTTTGTTTTAGTCCCAATTTAGTCGTCTTAATTTGTTTTAGTTTTAGACTAATTTTAGTCGACTAAATACCACAGCATTTTAGTGGATTAAATCACAATATATATTTAGTCAACGAAAATAAAAGTGCTATATATTCTAAATGTTTACTAAAGTTGTATGTCTTAGAAATCTGAATGCGTAGTTAACTATGAACATATAAAATATATACAAAGATCTCACTTATTTGGAAAAAACATTTATTTTGATCGAACTTATTTTTATGCACTTTTCTTTCAGTCTAAATAAATGTATTCTCAAAAATGAAACCTCCACAAAGAGGAAATTAAATACAGTAAAATTAATTGAATTGTAATTGCGTCTCGTTTATAAGAAACAAATGGTTGCACGGTGAATAAAGACGTTTCACCAGCAAAATATCAACTAAATATAGCACTTACACGTAAAACAACTGAAAAAAAACCCTGGTTTGGTCTTTCACATACAGCACAACCTAATGTATATACAAATGTATATTTATGTATATATTCTATGGAATGCCGGAATGTAAAAGTAGTTTTGTTGTATTTCACACGTTGCCTAGACACTGTTCATAAACAAGTGTTTCTTCTTTCTTCAGATCCGGATGTTTTACACACGGAACGAGAAGGACGTTTCACACACGCCGTCTGAATGTCACACAAGGCCAGGGAATGTTGTGGCGAGGTGAAAGGTCACCTGATCCCGGAGCTTGCGGATGAGCTCGGTGTCGTTGTGGTGCGTCTTGATGAGCTCGGCCTTGCCGCTGGCGAGGTGTGAGGCGCTCTCGATGAGGTCGGGCCGCAGCGTCCCCTGCGCCAGGTACACCTCCTCCGGCTTCAGGTTCATCTCGCCAATCACCTCGTTCGCCACCTGGGACACATCAAAGGCGCTGACTGATAAGCCAATCAATCACACGTGCGTTCACAACGAAACGGCGTTCACTTACGCACGAGGAAACAGACGGAAATACTAACACTAGATATTTTGGCTGTTATATCTACAATTTAAAACACATTTTAAATAAAAACGTGTAAAATGTGTATCTTACATTTGCATGTACGTATAAATGTACGTCTTAAATGCATTTATATTTACTAAAAATGTACAATTTATTCTGTTTACCTTTAAATGAAAAAAAAAAAAAAAAAAAAAAAACGTAAATTTATTTTCTGTACATTTTATTGTTACATTTCTTTACTCAGAACAAATTTAGCAAAGCCGGAAATAGTAGGTGGTGTTTTATGTAAAAATGAGAAGGAACTTTCATATGGACAATTATTTAGTTTCAGCACATTCTGTTGCTGTATTTCTTTACTTGGAACAAGTTTAGTAAAGCCGGAGAAATGGGAAACTATGAGTGTAAAGATGCTTGAACTTTCATTTGTTTTGCTAAACATATGCACAAAAATTTATTGTCTGTAAATTCAACACCACGACAACGCAAACCCTTCTAAAAGTCGTCCGGCTTTTATCGCCGCGCGCGGGTTCGGCGGTGACGCACTTTGACAAACGTGTCGCCGATGATCTTCCTCTTCTCCTCGGGGTTGGTGGTCATGTTGAGCGTCTTGCTGATGCGCTTGCGGGGCGTCCGGTCCTCCTCGGAGATGGGGAGCGTGGTGGTGCCGTTGTAGAAGGTGTGTGCGGCGTTCACCACTGAGAAGCACAGAGAGATGAGGGTTTCGCTTCATCACTCTCGCTCCCCGTCTGCAGGATTCCACAGGCTGTTTGTTTTCACCAGTGGGTGAGACATATGGAACCCAGAGGAGAACCTGCTTAAACCGGCCGCACTATTACGTAAAAAAAAAATGCTATTTAAAATAAAATAGGAGTCGCAATTAACACGTCATAGATTTCGCCCCACACGTGGAAACAGAAATTATGGGTGTTATATCTATAATTTAAAACACATTTTGAATAAATCATTTTTATATCTTAAATTTATTTATATATATATATAATATATAAAATGTATATAAAATGTAAATAAAATTACTTCATTATTAACAGACCATTACTGCTGTTTTAGTTTTTTAGTAATAATTATTAAGTAATATTTTTTTTTAAAAATTAAATTTTTTTTAGCTATTCTAAAACAGAGAAAAATAGTCAAGTTCAGAGAAAAAAAGGTGTTTTTTTTACATGTAGCAAAGACCTTCAGCCTTAATCTACTGTCAGAATGTATTTAAAATCCTAATCAGAGACTGTAATGACCACTGGAAGAAACTAACTAGTGAAGGGTCAAACCAAAAGCTGAACAATACTGCAGATTTTTTAATAATATTTTTAACAGTTTTTGATATGTTTTGACTGTATAAGTATTATATAAAACATAAAATTATATATATAAATAATAAGTTAATTATTTTGTAATTTTGTAACAAGCTCAGAAACGAAATTCCTTTGGCAGCTTCATGTTAAAAAAAAAAAAAAAAGAAAAATCGAAAATTTGAAAATTCGTGAAAAAAAAATTGGAAAAAAAAAAAAAAAAAGAAGTGAATTATTTTGTAATTTTTAAATGGTGACCAGGTAAAGTGACTAGTCTTTTCGTATTAACTAACACACTCACCCTAGTTAACAAGTTCATACTACAGCAAACAAGCTCAAAAACGAATTTCCTTCGGCAGCTTCAAGTTAAAAAAAACAAAAACAAAAAAAAAACGAAAATTTGAAAATTAGAAAAATTAAAAAAAACTAAAAACTCGAGAAAAAAACAATTTTTGAATAAACCCCCCCCCCCGATGCCTTGAGGCGGAGCTCCTGACCTTTGAGCTTGATGCCCAGTTTAGTCAAGGCCTCCTCGACGCTCTGACTCTCCCGCTTCCGCATGAAGCCGTTGTCGATGTGAACGGCGATCACCTGATCCTGATTCAAGGCTTTGTTCAGCAGCGCCGTGCAGACGGTCGAGTCCACGCCGCCGCTCAGCAGCACCTACACACACACACACACACACACACACGTTTCGACACGCCTCGCTTGAGGAAGACGAGAGTCGAGGGAAAATGACACCAAACACTCGACGCATGAATCCAAAACGAGTCTGAATCTGAAGACGCCGGCAGCTTCGCTTTAGGAAACAGAGGCAGTTTGGAAAATGTAATTAGTGGCCCTCCCTCTATGACACACACACACACACACACACACACACACACACTTAATGAAAAACGAGGCTCATTAGAATAAGCCAGACACACACACACTCACACACACTTTTTGTTCTGCTTTTTTTTCTTTAACTTGCTTCAATCCCATTCAATTATTGAGATATTCGGATGAAAAGGCTTCTTATATTGAACTGTTCTTCCCTTCAAGCTCCATTTATTATTTTAATTCATTATTGATTAAAATGATTCAAAATTATTACATTCATTTAACCTGCTGAACAAATAAAGCCGAATATCTATCTATCTATATATCTGTCTGTCTGTCTCTCTGTCTATCCATCTATCTATCTATCTATCTATCTATCCGTCCATCTACCTACCCATCTATCTATCTTTCTATCTGCCTGCCTGTCTATCTAACCATCCATCTATCTTTCTATCGACTGTCTATCAATTAATACATCCGTACGTCTATCTACCATCTATCTTTTTGTCTAGTATCTATCCATCCATCCATCTGTCTTTCTATCCGTCTGTCTGTCTGTCTATCTATCTATCCATCCATCCACCACGTCAATATTTCTATCTATCTGTCTATCCATCCATCTCTCCGTCTGTCTGTCTGTCTATCGACCCATCCATCTTTCCATCCATCTATCCATCCATCCCTGCATTTCCAGATTTGTCTCCATCGATCCATTTATTCATCCCCATCTGTCTGTATTTCCACTCATCCATCTGCCCATCAGTCTGCTGAAGCCTATTCATCCATTCATCCACTTCCTGCCCTCACCAGGACTTTGGACTTGTCGACTTTCTCGCGGATCTCGCGGACGCAGCCCAGCTGGCGGTTCTGCACGGTGAAGCTGTTGCTGCAGCCGGCGATCTCAAACAGGAAGTTGCGGAGCATGTCCATCCCTCGCTCCGTCAGGTCCACCTCGGGATGAAACTGCGTCCCGTACAGCTTCTTCTGCTCGTTGGCGATGCCTGACGGAGGAGGCGTTTATACATTCAAAATCGATCTGTCACAACCACAATTACCGTATTTTCTGGACTATAAGCCGCACCTGAATATAAGCCGCATAAAAAAAACGTCATTCTTTCCCTGTTTTTTTGCTGCAAAAAAACACTTCCCCTAGCGGGATTAAAAGTCTATTATCTTGTCTTAATGGCATAAAAACACGACAAAGCATCCGCTCTATGAACCATTTTGAATAGTAAATGTACATGTGTGTAACTAAATAGATTCTTTCCTCACCTGCATTTTAACACGGCAGCAACTTTGCTGATTAAAACGGGACAGAAAAAAAGAGAAAATAAACGGTATCTACAGTTTTTATCTTCATTATCAGAATAACCGCACCTTTGTATAAGCCGCACGGTTCAAAACCTGTGAAAAAAAGTAGCGGCTTATAGTCCAGAAAATACGGTATTTTTCAACAACGTGAAGTGAAATGTGTTTTGCAATCGTCCAGCATGTTAATGGGGGGGGGGGGGTGACGGAAGAAAATTTTTTTAAATAGGGGATAAAAAATAAAACACAAAACAATAAAACACAAGAATACATAAGCAAAAAAATACAATAAAAAAGAGAGATACATTATGAATAAAATACAAGTGATAAAACACGGCGAGAGAAAGTAAGGATGACGAGGCGTGTGCGTGTCTCACCGGCGATGATGTTTCCAGACTGAGCCACCACCTTGAATCCCTCCGCTACTTTGTCGACACTGTCTCCGTGCGTCAGCAGCACAGGCTCCTCCTTCTGCAAACCCCTTCAAAACAACCGCCACGTCTCAGGAACACCCAGGACTTTGCTTATATTTTTATTAGGGCTGTCAAAGTTAACTAGTTAACGCACGCGATCAAGTGCTTAAAATGCTTTTCATTGCGTTTAGTGGTGATTTTTTTTTTTTATCTTTTCACAACATTACTTTTACGTAACATTATGATTCTCATTCCATTTATTTACCGTATTTCCTGGACTATAAGCTGCTACTTTTTTCACAGGTTTTGAACCATGCGGCTTATACAAAGGTGCGGCTATTCTATAGATTTTTTTGATAATGAAGATAAATACGGTAGATACTGTTTATTTTCTCTGTTTTTCTGTCCCGTTTAACGCGCCAAAGTTGCTGCCGTGTTAAAATGCAGGTTAGGAAAGGATCTATTTAGTTACACACATGTACATTTACTATTCAAAATGGTTCATAGAGCGGATGCGGCTTATATACAGGTGCGGCTTATAGTCCAGAAAATACGGTAAATTTAAAGCAAAGAGTAATATGTGTTATCATATTGCTGTTTGACAACTTGATTCTCAGGGTTAAATATTTAAAATGATAAAATATCCAGAAAGAATTGTCAAAAGAATCGTGATCTTTGTTCTAAGACTGAACCTTTCTCCATCAGGAAACCTACCTGAACAGCGAGCAGGTGTTGTCTAAGGCGATGTTGAAGACGCCGTCCTCGCGTACGCTCTTCCTGTGCACCGTACCTCCGAAAACTTTGTTCATCATCTGACGGAGACAAACGTGCACATCATCACTTCTGATCAGAGCATTTGTGAGGCGCGTTTCACAGTTTTAACCGTCTCAAAGCTCAACAATGATCAACAATTGCATTAGGAGAATTAGATTTGGTTATGGTCACGTTTGTGTTTATTATAATATGTGCAGTGTAGTTTATTTATAATGTGTACGGTGTTCTTTACGTCTATATCCAGGCATGTTTCTCATTGTTTATGTACAGTATATATATATTATCTATTCTTCTTTACATTCTTTCTGCTGTTGTGAGATGCAATTTCCCCTGTGTGGGACAAATACAGGCAACTCATTCTATCATTATTTTTTTTTATTATATTATTATTATTATATTATATTAATTTTTTATTATAAAAGAAATTACTTGTTTCCCATTATGCCAAAAAATGCTTTATTTTTCAGACCACAAGACTCACTTAAAACAGTTTCAATATAGAAAAACCAACACAATAGATAGCATAGACATAAACACTAAATCAAAAACCAAGACACAAACTTCGTTCTACGCAAATACAACTAGTGAAATAAAAAACTAATCTTGCCTCATAAAGTTTTAAACGTAGGAAAAAAAAAATCAGAGCATATTAAACTAGAGTATCAAACTATTTCAACAAATCATAAATAAACAAATGTCATTTCTTAATAATACCAGCACAATATTGATTAGAGATCAATTGCATTAATTGTTTCATGCGTGAATGCTACATTCAATCGAGACTTCAAAAAAAACTTCAAATCATTTTCCCACCTGCATTCCGTAGCAGATTCCCAGAACTGGTTTTCCGATGGTGAAAATGGCCGGATCGAACCAGGGCGCGTCCTCCGCATACACCGAGTTCGGCCCTCCAGAAATAATAATAGCTCTGCAATCAGACAAAAATCACAAATCATTATGGAGAGTTGGGACAATTAATAACACTTTTCACAATTTTGTATCATTACTTTTCTATAAAATGTTATATTAAACTATATTATTATAGGATATTAACTTCCTATATACCAGTATTTCACCCATTGCTCTTATTTGTGAGGTGATTTACAAACGTCTAATTTTTCTTTTAGTTTTGTCTCCGTATTAACTTTCTCGCTTATTCTTCACCTTTTTAATCAGACACATTCTGCCGACGAAACCCTAATAATGAGAAGGAAAGAGCTTGAGAACCAATGACAGACTCGAAATAAACCAAATGAAGAAAAAAAATCCCAAAGCATCGAGTTTGATAACATTACACAAAACATAACATGGTTTTCCCATCATTATAAGTCTCAAATGTCCAACCGTGTCTAGGAGATGAGAAAATGAAAGATCGTGACATCAATATCGGTCAATATACAGATAATTCTGACAATAAATAGACACAGACAGAGTTTATTAGACAGCAAGTCCTTATTTTCTAGTATTTATTGTCATGACAAACACTTTCCAAGCAACTGATCAATTGTCGTAGAATTCTGTCACCAGCAATTTCAATAGAATGCAATTTAATTGTACAAAATGATCCATTATTTAAATAAATGAAAATATTTAACATTATAAGAATCTGAAAAATTATTCCAACCAGTGGTATCATACTTTGTCCTTTTTACAAAGATAATTAAATCCCCATAATCACATTTATTGGATTATCGACTACCCCTAAATAACGGTTAAACGATATGAAAAAAATGTAAAAAAAAAAAAAAACATCTGACAGACATCTCTAAAATCTTTATCCCTAAACTCAGTTTAGTTTTAGTCCCAATTTAGTCGCCTTTTTTTTGTTTTAGTCTAATTTTAGTCGACTCAACACCACAGCATTGTAGTCGAATAAATTACAGTATAGATTTAGTCAACGAAAATATAAGTGTTTTATATTTTCGATATAAGTGACATATTCTAAATGTTTACTAAAGTTGCTTAGTCTAAGAAATCTGAATTTGTGGCAATAAAAGTGATTTGATTTGAGTGAAAGACTCCGTGTCCTGATTGGTTCTCGTTGTGTTTTCTCCACAAGCTCGGATCCTGATTGGACGTCGTCACAAAAGGCACTTTTGTTTAGTTTCTATTGGTTGACAAAAGTGTCAATAAATGTAGTTGTAGTTTTCGTCCCAGGGCGGGAGTTTTTATTCTCGTCAGGGGAAAAAAAGTGTCGTTGACGAAGACGAAACTATGTCTGGTGGTCTGACCTGAAGCCTTGCTCTCTGATGGCGAAGGCGGGCGTCTCCAGCGGCAGGATCTCGGACTGGACGAAGAGTTCTCGTACCCGCCTGTCGATGACCTTCCCATACTGAGCGCCGGCGTCCAGGATCACCACCGCGCCCTCGTAGGAACACGAGCCGTCTTGACGCTCTCCTGTGATGTCCAGCTGGAGACACACGAGCAAAGGGTTAAACCAGCAGATAATTACATTTGTGGCGCTTCTTTTCCAAAAGACATGCGAGTTGGATTCTTGAAATCAGCTGATGAGGAAAGTCACATGAACATCAGGCACATGTGATCAGCACATCGCCAGTTACTCATCAGTTACACACACGCGTCGATTATTAGTGAACGTGACTGACCTACTAGTACAGATATACGCAACACATACTACATAAGGACAGAAACTGAGTAGACTTCTGTATATTCTCGTTTTTTGGGGTCGTTTGTGTTTGTTAATTAGTCTGTACACATGTTGCAAACACTAAAAAGAAGCTATAGACTAAATATCATCATACAAAATATTTATTTGCCCCACGATCTTTAGGTAGCATGTACTGTTAAAATAATCCAAGTAATGAATTTAGGTGAATTGTAGGAGTAGTAAGTGTATATAAAGATACGTTTTAATAAGATTTTACTGCCGCTGTTTCTCTTTTTCCTTGATGTGATTTGAAGAATAAAATGGAATTAATAGAATGCTTTTATTGTCATTGCATCACATGGTCAGAATGAAATTAGCTACTCCGTTTGGTGCAAAAGAAAGACCTGAAAAAATAAAACTCACACACTGAA
>MU204326.1:1525575-1530575 GCA_017309775.1 Paedocypris sp. Pulau Singkep | reverse complement strand
TATAAAAACAGGCGGAACTAAAAACAAACGCGCGTTGAGACACGTCAGCAGAGCCGCACGGACACGATTCAGTGACGCACACCGGCGGCGGCTTCCTTTTATTTCAGTTTTCAACCTCACTTGCTTTGCGTCTCGCTTCTCCGGTTCTTTACACTTTCGTAAAAACATTTTCTCCGCAAAGTCCCGGTCATCCGAAGTGTCAGAGCGGTGTGAATTCCGCCGTTTCGAATGTGTTATTGGATGAATTAAATTTCCTGACCTTTTCTGGCCATGCGGTATGTCAACATTGTGCAAGGTAACTATGACTCAGTGTATTCGCTCATTACGTTTACATACTGCTAGAATAATGAATTGTCTGTATTGTGAATCGAAATGTCCGCGAGATCTCACACTTATTATGAAATACTGTTCATATGATGTTTTTTTTTTCCTTTTGTTGTTGTGTAGACATACAGACAGATGCAGTCTGACAGATAGACAGGTTATTGGACGGACAATAACTATTCAAATATCAAATATCGGTCAGTGGAACAGAAAGACCGATAGATGGCTAGATAGAGTGAGAATGATGTAGTCTGAGAGACATGATATTACACACACACACACACACACACACACACACACAGATAGACATGTTATTGGATTGACATACAGACTGAGAGACAGACAGACAGACAGACAGACAGACTGAGGGATAGACAGACTGAGAGACAGATAGACAGACAGACAGACAGACTGAGGGATAGACAGACTGAGAGACAGACAGACAGACAGATAGATAGACAGCACATCTTGGATGATTGGACTGATCCAAAACTGAAAGATTGGTAGACAGACAGACAGACAGACAGGCCAATAGATAGATAGTGAAAGATGCAGTTTGACAGATCAACCTGTTATTGATAAGTAGACGGACAGATACATAGATATGTATCTCACTTTAGATGATTAAAATGGTCAAAAATAGAAAGATTGGTTGGTGAGAAAGGTAGACAGACAGATAGAAAGAAAGAACAGAGAGAGAGAAAGAAGGAAAGAAAAAAAAAAACACTTTTTTTTTTTGTCCCACTAATGAAAATATTATTTACTCCTGCACTATACGGTAAATTTAACTTCAATATAAAAAAACAAATTAAGTATTTTTTTACACTAATTTCTACAGTCTAATATTTTGATTAGTGGGACAAAAAAAGAGTTTTTTTTTTCTTTCCTTCTTTCTCTCTCTCTCTTCTTTCTTTCTATCTGTCTGTCGGTGCTAAATAAGAGGCAAGATGAATACGCAACATTCATCTGGGTACAAAATACAGAATTAGTTTTTATCAAATAGTTTTTTATAACGAACAGACTTTATAATTTCACCGTATAGCATTGCCGAATCATTAAAACTCTGCTCGCTGGTCCACCCGCAGGTCTACTGAGGACATAACCAGACCAGCCGCACCATCATGGACGTCTCCAACTCCCTCACGCACAACAACGGGAGGCAGAGGAAACCACCGGCCTTCTCCACAGCCAGCGAGTCCAAGATGTCTGACGCGGAGGTGGAGGGGGACGAGGAGGCTCTTCTGCCCGAGGGCGCGAGGAGCGGCATCCGAGGAGAACTGGGCAGCGTGGCTCTCCTGCTCTTCCTGTATGTCCTGCAGGGGATTCCCCTCGGCCTGGCCGGCAGCATCCCTCTCATCATGCAGAGCAAGAACGTCAGCTACAGGTGCGGTGGAAGGTTTCGGGAGAAAAACCGCCGTATCAGACGCACTTTTTCTTCCCCAAAACTGAGGGTGAAAAGTTGGTGCGTCTTATACGGCGAATGCAGAGATCTGCGGAGCGCGCTCACCGCCATCTTAGTGTGCAATACCGCGCTGTTACATACGTCGTCTCGCTTTCTTTCTCGCGCAGAATCTTGTGAAACAATGAAACCATGATTTACAAACGAAAACAGACTTTGATCAAAATAAAACAAGCAGATTTTCTCGCGCGCGTCTTTCAAACTAAAACAGCCGCTCTTCTCTTAAAGGCACAGCGCAGACAACTGTGGCGTGAATTATTATTTCAGTCTGTTACAAATCAAATCAAAAAGTTTGCCCACCCCTGATATAGTGTTACAAAATAAAGCAAAAAAAAAAAAAGACCATAAAAACCATATTTTGTATTGAATACTGTAGCAAATTTTATAGGCTTTGTTTATTGTCAGATTACAGGGCCATTATTTTTTTAAAAACTTAATCAATTCAAACATACACTTGTAATACATAATTTGATCACAGGTGGCAGCAATTATCTGCTCCGTTGCTTTTCCACAGCAGTGACCACTAGGGGAGCCGCTCCACATTTTGAAAAATTGATTTTTTTTTTACAGATTTTAATAAAAAACTAGTTTTGGTGGTCTAGGGGGGAGAACAGTAAGATTTTTGCTAAAGTTTCCAAGAGAAGGCTCGTCTGGTGGGTCGCTTGAATGTGACGTGGTAAAGTTTTGTGATTGAAATTTTAACCCCTTCCTTTATTGCACAATGTATCTTTTGGTCATACGTTTAAATAACATTTAAAATTATAATATATTTATATATTTTTATTATTATTTTCATTAGAAATATTACTTTGAATCGGATTTTTTTATTTTTTTAAGTGAACCGTCTGGTAGGCAGCAGTAACGGGTTAAATCTGCTTGCGTTGGGCCCTCACAGGGAGCAGGCGGTCTTCAGCCTGGTGTTCTGGCCCTTCAGCCTGAAGCTGCTGTGGGCTCCGCTGGTGGACTCGCTGTACCTGCAGCGCTTCGGCCGGAGGAAGTCGTGGCTGGTGCCCACTCAGTACCTGCTGGGGCTCTTCATGCTCTTCCTGTCGCGGCGTGTGGACGGGATGCTCCAGGCGGACGGGGCAGACGTCTTCTCCCTGACCGCCGTCTTCTTCCTTCTGGCCTTCCTGGCCGCCACGCAGGACATAGCGGTGGACGGCTGGGCCCTGACCATGCTGTCCCGGGACAACGTGGGCTACGCCTCCACCTGTAACTCTGTGGGTCAGACGGCCGGCTACTTCCTGGGGAACGTGCTGTTTCTGGCTCTGGAGTCGGCGGACTTCTGCAACAAGTATCTGCGCTTCCAGCCGCAGGAGCAGGGCGTCGTCACGCTGCCAGGTGAAGGGAGGCAGAATAATAATAATAATAATAATAATCATCATAAATATAACATGCTTTCTCTATCTGACCCTGTACCTGTCTCTTTATTCATCCTTTACATCTGTGACGGAGGATGACGCTGTAGTTGTGCTGTGATATTAACATCAGCGTGTCGTCTCCGCTGTTTTAGACTTTTTGTTTTTCTGGGGGATCGTCTTCATCGTTTCCACCACGCTGGTGGCCATCCTGAAAAAAGAAGACGTCCGCCGGAACCTTTCCAGGAAGAAGCCGCGAGAGGAGACGCAGAGCGTTTCTCAGACCTACAAGCTTCTGCTCTCCATTATCAAGATGCCAACCGTCTTTACGTTCTGTGCCTTGCTTCTGACTGCCAAGGTAATGCCACTCTATCCCACACACTTTTAGTTTAGTAGGGATGTAACGACATTTAATAATAATAATAATAATAATGCTTTCGATTTTTATTTGAACGGCGCTTTACAAGTCTTCTTTACAAGTCTTCTCAAAGCGCCTCTTACAATGAGGAACACCATGCACACCATTCTTTTGCCCGGAGAAATAGCGGCATTTGAGATATTGCGATAAATTCCAATTTTTATTTGTCACATCCACAATTATTTCGTGATAAATATTGTATCGTGAGATTTGCATATTACATCCCTATTGTTCAGATGGGCTTCTCGGATGGATGGATATACAAATAGATGGATGGTAGATGGATAGAAAGATGGATGGATATATAGATAGATTTATAGATAGAAAGTCAGAAGGGATAGACTGTGGGTGGATGGATGGATGGATTAGATAGAAAGAAAGACAGACAGATGGCTGGATAGATAGATAGATAGATTGCTAATAGATGCTAATAGAGATACAGATATAAAGATAGATGGATAGATGTACAGATAGATAGATGGATAGATAGATGTACAGATAGATGGGTAGATAGATGTAGGGATGGAATTATGGATTATTATATTGTCCGCCTTGTTACTATAAACATAAGAGACATAATTGTTGTGATATCTTCTCTAATCTCGTGAGCTTCTATAGGATATCGTGATAATATCGTATGGTGAGGATGATATGGTGATAATATGGTATGGTGAGGATGATATGAATGATGTGGTGATATTATGGTATTGTGAGGATGATGTGGTGATGATAAGGTATGGTGAGGATGATGTGGTGATATTATGGTATTGTGTGGATGATGTGGTGATGATAAGGTATGGTGAGGATGATGTGGTGATATTATGGTATTTTGAGGATGATGTGGTGATGATAAGGTATGGTGAGGATGATGTGGTGATATTATGGTATTGTGAGGATGATATGGTGATGATAAGGTATGGTGAGGATGATGTGGTGATATTATGGTATTGTGAGGATGATATGGTGATGATAAGGTATGGTGAGGATGATGTGGTGATATTATGGTATGGTGAGGTCTTCACATGGCTCGGTCTGTGTTTTTCAGATGGGCTTCTCTGCTGCGGACGCTGTGACGGGGCTGAAGCTGGTGGAGGCGGGCGTTCCTAAAGAGCAGCTGGCGTTGCTGGCCGTGCCCATGGTGCCGCTGCAGATCCTGCTGCCCCTCGTCATCAGCAAGTACACGGCCGGACCACGCCCGCTCGACGTCTTCTACAAAGCCTTCCCCTTCCGGTAAAGCCCAAAGACCTGCCGCTGATAGATGGATGGATGGATATACAAATGGATGGATAGATAGAAAGACAGACGGGATAGACTGTGGGTGGATGTGGGTAGATGGATGGATGATGGATAGATAGAAAGACAGACAGACATGGTTGATTGGATGGATGGATGGATGGATGGATGGATAGATAGGTAGATACTGTAGATATATAGATACCGT
>MU204326.1:1502064-1513378 GCA_017309775.1 Paedocypris sp. Pulau Singkep | reverse complement strand
ACACACACACACACACACACACACACACACACACACACGAGCGCGCGCGCGTTCGCGTTTCCAACCGTTTTCCTCACGCGGTCCGTTCCGTGTTCCGCTGCCGTGTTTTGCTCGGCTCCGCTCGGCTCGGCTCGGGTCAGTTACTCGTCCGGAGGTTTTGAATGAGAGAAGCGAGTGTGAGTTAAACAGTAAACACGGCTTTACCTCAGGAAGCAGCACCGCGCGAGTAGAATGCGGCGTTTACACACAGTTTCCCGGGGAAGTTTCTCCCCGACACGGAACTTTGCGTGAAGCTGAAGTAAGTGATTTCTTTTTTCTTCTTTCCCTCCGCGGTTCTTTGTCGAGAGCAGGTGCCGTTTGTCCTTTTTCTTTCTGGCTTCACTTTTGTTTTATTCAGTGTTCCTTAGTCCATTAAAACCCGTCGTTTTTTGCTTACACACACACACACACACAACAAACAAAAGTCTCCCTGTATCATTCTTTAATTCTTTATCATCGCGCGTTTTTTCAAAATGTGTACGTATGTTTTAATATTTTACACTTTTTTTAATTTATCCTAGAATTCTGTATGCACATAGTGTCATTTGAACAACGTCTAGTTGACGTCAGCAGGTGTGTGTGAGTGAAAGGTGGGCACAGGTGGTCGTGAGGGCCAGAAGTGACAGCTCAGTGTGTGTGTGTGTGTGTGTAACGTAGAGCAGGTCAAACAGTAAATTGTGTATAGTTATAAAGTTTATAGTTTTATTTATTTGCGTATCAATCATGTGTATCATGTTTATTTTTTTACATATTTATTTTTCAAATAGATGTGTTATTAATATAGTTTTATATTATGTTATATTTATATATATATATATATATATATATATATATATATATATATATATAAAACACATCTATTTGAAAAATTAATGCAAATAATAAATCATGCATAAATAATAATGTTGCATATATTCCATCTGTTGTTGTGAAATGTAATTTCCCCCCTTTGGAACAGATAAAGGCATTTTCATTCATTAATTAATTCAATTTTTAGTACGTACAAATAAAATATGGGTAAAAATTTTTTTTACTTTTATGGCTTTCGTCCAATTAGATTAGAATAGTAAGATGCTCTTTAGCTTCACAGTGCTTATATTTATTTTACATAGTATGTGTCCACTGACCACAATTAAGGCTTTCTGTTTTAAAATGAGGTTCAACTTTATTCTCATTACATTCTCATTATGCATTTCCTCAAGAAAACAAAACACAAGGTCTCATTACAAGTACGTACAAGCGAGTAAGTGTGCATATGGAGGATTTACACAACAATGTGTAGTCTGCAATATACATTATTAATAAATAATACATTATAATGAACAGTAATTTGGTGTAAAGTGTACATTACAATAGTTTACACCCTCAAATGAAAGTAATTACCTCCAACCACAAAAGTAAAATTACTTTTACTCCAACATTATTACTTTTGTGGTTAAAAGGTTGGAGTAAAAACAAAAAGTTTAAAAAATACTTTTACTCCTTTTACTCCTACAGATCACTCCAACCACTACTTGTTTCGTGACAGATCTTTGGTCTTTTGCGCTGAGAAGAGTGTGTGTGTGTGTGTGTGGCCTACGGTCTGTCCTCTTGAAGTGTGTGAAGCACGAGTCGTCCTCGTGCTCGCCGTTATACAGCCTCTCATTCAAAGTGCTGCATATTTGTGTGTGTGTGTGATGGAACGTGTGTGTAAAACGACCCCAGTGTTCTCCAAGCTCGGCGTATCCCTTTGCTCAGGCCGCGTGGAAGCCGAGAGCCGGTGAATTATTCAGACGTTGTTCTTGAGGCTTGTTCACATATTCTCTGTGTTGTGGGTGTCGCGCAGTGAAGGCGTCCGTGAACTTGAAACCCGTCACTCGCTCAGGGGGAACGTCAATATTCCTTATTCAGACCAGTGGTGTAAAGTACTTGAGTAAATGGACTTTGTTACTTTACTTAAGTATGTTTTTGGCTACTTTGTACTTGTACTGAGTGTCAAAAAGAAAAGCAATTTTTACTCTCTACTCCACTACATTTGTGATTGAGTATCTGTATTTCTACTCCACTACATTTGTGATTGAGTGTCTGTACGCTTTACTCCACTACATTTGTGATTGAGTATATGTACTCTTTACTCCACTACTCAACTCACTGTTACTCGTTACATTGTGATTTTGCACGACTAGCCAACATCTATTTATATTGCATTTAATTTCTTGGGGGAACGAGGTGATATCTCCATCTGCAGGATGCTGAAGGTACTGGATGCTGTTTATCAGCTCAATCACGTGAACGAGAATTTGAGGTGCGAATGTATTTCACTAATTTTATTGTATCATATATAATTTGATAATCACAATTTTCTTTGACTACTTTTTTTCCTTTGCACGCTTCAGTTTGACTGAGACTGGCTTTTTGTTGACTACTTTGTTCTACCATTTTTAAAACATTGAGGTGTTAAATTAAAACTCTCATGAATAGAGTTTGTTTTCACATTTCTTGGTGTTTTTGTTGTGCCTAAATTCAGGGCGAGTAAAATACTCAAGTTCTTTTGAAATTGGTGACTTGTTACTTGTAGTGGAGTAATTTTTACAATAATGATCTGTACTTTAACTCAAGTATGGCTGTCTGGTACTCGTCACACCTCTGATTCAGACCAGTCAAGGCCGTGATGGATGGATGGATGGACAAACAGATGGATGGATGGATGGATAGATAGATAGATAGGAAATCAAATCAAATCAAGAGTGTCATGTTTATCAACTGAATTTAGGTTGTAAACTGAAGCAAATTGTTCCAAATACTCTATGAACAGAATCAGGGAAACGTTGTGAGCTGAAAAAATACAGAATAAAGAAAATGCTGAAATAGAGTCAAGTATGGATGGATGGATAGTGAGTCAGTTAGTTAGTCAGTTAGTTGGTGCCGTGACAGGCCTGTGAGTTGATGTTCTATCAGCTTGAGTGAGACTTCAGGACGAGTGCTGACACTTTATACGGGGTTAAACTCTACACTCGTCTTGAACTCTATTAAAAGTCTCGTTACCCTGGTTCCTCGTCCCAGTGTGTGTGTGTGTGTGTGTGGGTGTGTGTGTGTGTGTGTGTGTGTGTGTGTGTGTGTGTGTGTGAGAGAGCTGCTCTATTTGTGTTTTGTTGAGTTTGGGAATTAGTGACTGGAGACTATTTTAGTTTGTTGCACTTTTGCACTTGTTTAAATATGGTGTTAGAAAGTATTCTTTGATAATTAACGCGATCATATTTGTTTTTTAAAGCGTAACGTTTGAATAATTGAATGCCAAAACCATATGTTGTTCTTGTGTTCCGTTTTATTTACACGTCTTGTTGTATTTTGTAGTTTTATATTTATATGCGCATGTAGTTCCAGGACTGTCGTGTCCTCACTGCTTGACAAACACTATTGTATATTGTATGTTTGACAATCACCGGGTGAACAAATGAAAAGTGAACAAAATGATGCTTCTAAAGTTCTACATCACAATCGTTCATGATTGAAACTCGTGAATTATTCTTACACTTTGGGAACAGAGTCAGATTCCTTTCCTCCAGGTTTTCCTTGAGTCCGCACACACACACACACACACACACACGTCTTCAGATGGAAAACTCCGTCTGGGATAGTTACATATAGGTGAGAAGGCAAATTTAAACATGTTTAAATGTGTTTACCTGTCCTGCTCTGTGATTGGTTGGCCACCAATCGTGGGTGTGCCCTGCTGGGAAAGGCTCCAGCTCCCTGTGACCCTGAAATGGACAATTCAGAATGTGGATGTGTGGAATTTTATTTTACATTTTTTAATATGGATGGATGGATGGATGGATGGATGGATGGATGGATGGATGGATGGATGGATGGATGGATGGATGGATGGATGGATAGATAGATAGATAGATAGATAGATAGATAGATAGATAGATAGATAGATAGATAGATAGATCGATGGATAGAATTAAATAATCTTGATGGGTAGACGAGATAATTAGACAGATAGATGGGTAGATAAAAAAAATAGAAATAATGAAATTACAAAATAAAAGCATTGCACATGTGGGTTAGTATGGAACAAGTTTCATTGATCATCTGTTCTTTAAAAAAAAAAAAAAAAACGAGATTAAAGATAGTCTCATAAAGAAAAGTATCATAGTTCAAAAAATGACTACACACGCTCGACATTTACCGAGAATGAAGTCCGTAGCCGAGCAGAAAATCTAGTGAAATCTAGGTGATGTTCTCGCTCCTCTTCCTCCTCCTCCGGTTCCTCGTGGGCAGATGGGACCTTCGTCACACACACACACACACACACACACACACACACACACACATGGTTTATTGAGAAGCCAAGTGCTCGTGTTACCTCAGTGCGGCTGTATAATCATTCTCAATTTCCCCCTCAGTGTGGGTGATGCCCGCTTTCTGCCACAGCGACTGTCTCTCGCTGCGCTTCTCAAGCTCTGCTGGCAGTTTCTCCATCAGCCGCCCTCACCTTTATATTCCAGCTATTGTGACAGTTAGTGACAAATCACCGGATTGGAGAAGTACAGGGTTTTTTTTTTTTTTTTGCTGTTGGAACATCTCCTGGGATGCGACGAGTTCGAGTCAAGAAGCTGCTTTTACCTCCCGTGGAGCGTCTACCTCAGAGGTGTAAAGTACTTGAGTAAATGCACTTTGTTACTTTACTTAAGTATGTTTTTGGCTACTTTGTACCTGTACTGAGTATCAAAAATATAAGCAACTTTTACTCTCTACTCCACTACATTTGTGATTGAGTATCTGTACTTTTCACTCCACTACATTTGAATGGACACTGACTGTTATTCGTTACCAGAGGTGTAAAGTAGTAGAGTAAATGGACTTTGTTACTTTACTTAAGTATGTTTTTGGCTACTTTGTACTCAAATATATACTACTCCACTACATCTGTGATTATCTGTACTTTTCACTGCAGCGGTGTAAAGTGGTGTAAAGTACTTGAGTAAGTGTACTTTGTTACTTTACTGTACTTTAATGTTTACTTTAATGTTTTTCAAAAAATATAAGCAAGTTTTACTCTCTACTCCACTACATTTGTGATTGAGTATTTTTGAAAAAGAACTTTACAAACCAGCATTTTTTTGAAAATGAATAAAAGTACTGCTCCTCTTTGAGACTGTGAGGACGCTGAGAATCACATTAAATTCAATTTTTTTTCTTTATATATATATATTTTTTTTGCACATTTGAGTTTGATCGAGACTGGCTTTTTGTTCTTTTTATTTATATTTTTTTCTACCATTTTTGAAGCATTGAGGTGTTATATTTTGTTTCTGTGTTAGAAAATACAACCTCAGGAATAGTTCCCACGAAATAATTTTAATAAAAAAAAATAAGTGTTTTTTTTTCCTGCCGAAATTCAGTATGAGTAAAATACTCTTAAAATGGGATACTTTGCAACTTTGACTCAAGTCTTTTTAAAACGTGTGACTTGTCTTGGAGTAGCTTGTACATCAAGTATCCGTACGTTTACTCAAGTACTTGTGACTATTATGGGCTGCTGTGGTTATGGCCGTGTCTTTTTCACAGCAGCACCTGTTGCAACTTTGTCAGACTTTGTTAGAACATCCTGAGGGAGAAAGTTCCGGAAGCAGTGTCTGATTACTACTGTCTTCAGGAAATGAGTGCAGACTGAGGTCACGGGGTCAATTCTTTATGTTCTTCCCCTCCTCCGTCTCTGTCTATCAAGCTTAAATCTATCCAATCAGATTAGTGGCAAAAATATCTAACGTAAATTTCGGAGAAGCGAACGAAAATGCGTCACATTTACGTTTGCTTTTCTATTTTTCTTCTTCTATTTTATCTTTACATTTTTGCTTGAAACTTTTTTTTTTCCGCTTCAGATTTTTTTTTCTGCCAAAATTCAGTATGAGTAAAATACTTGAGTTTTTTTTTTAATGGGATACTTTGCTACTTTGACTCAAGTCTTTTAAAAATGTGTGACTTTTAACTTGTATTTGAGTAGTTTACTCCAAGTTACATCAAGTCTACTCAAGTATGGTGATCTGGTACTTGTGACTATTATGGGCTGCTGTGGTGATCAGATTAGTGGCAAAAATATCTAACGTAAATTTCGGAGAAGCGAACAATTCTTCACACGTCACATTTACGTTTGTTTTTCTGTTTTTCGCTTGCAATCTTTACGTTTTTGCATGCAACTTCATTTGTTCCGATTCAGATTTTTATGTTTGTTTCATTTTTTTTGTTTGGCTTACTCTGATTGGCTGGTGAAAATGTGATTGGCAGCTGCTTGACCAGGAAGTGTGGGAGGAGTTTAGCGAGCGCCTAAGCACATTCATAATCGGAACACCTTCATCGTCAAAGTATTTATCTGTTTGTAGTGATAAAATCTGGACATATATTTTATGATTCATTAATTTATGAATGATAACAACAACAAAAAATAAAAATACATTTTATTTGTAATAAGCACATACACAGTTATTCATATTACAATATTTCGATGTGTAGAAACAATGTGTACTATTATTCTGAAGTATCTGCCACCACAATCATTTAGCAATATTGTGCAATAATAACACAGTTTGTTGTGTACTCATATTTAAAAAGCAGTGAATGACACGGTGTGCGCTCGCTGAACTCCTCCCACACTTCCTGGTCAAGCAGCTGCCAATCATATTTTCGCCAGCCAATCAGAGTAAGCCACGCCCCCACTTGAAACTAGTGCCAGAAATCCTAACGGAAAAAACAATGACGCGGACAAAAAAATCTGAAGCGAAAAAAAAAAGTTTCAAACAAAAACGGGAAGATTGCTTCACTTTTCGCTGTGGTTTTCTTTAGTTTTCGTATGCAGTGATGCTTTTTTTTTTGCAATAATTGGCTGGAAAACAAAGCAGAAAGTGCCCAAAGTGGGAATGACATATTCGTCAAATCGTCCTTTAAACGAGGGATTATGAAATGCCTTACACATAATCCAGCGTTAATACGCAGAAATGCAAAAGTGATCATTTTTTTCGAAATATACATTTTGGAAATATAAATCTCGCGTTCATCAGCCGAATGCAAAATCAACATTGGTGAAGCTAATTTTTTGTGAACAAAATCGTCAAAATCGAACAAAAACCAAAGACTGTGAGCTTAAAAAACAGATGAAATGAAGAAAATGCTCTAACAAAGACAACATTCTTCTAAATATAAAGTCTTGTGAACACAGGCACATCTCTTTTCTCAGTCGTGTTCCGTTTTTGCCTTTTTGAGAAGTAACGTTTTCTTACCTTAAATATCGTCATATAATCAGTGTAAATGACACACACAACGTCTCTTTCTACAATCTCTCCATCTCATCGCTCCACGTTTTATAGTTCATTTCTCCTGCTATTCCATCAGTACGACTGGCTTGTAACTCTAGGGCCTTATCTGTCTTTTCAAATCAACACATTCTGTCTATGACGAGGTGTGTGTGTGTGTGTGTGTGTGTGTGTGTGTGTGCGCTCCAGGCTCCACCGAAGGCCTCAACCTTTAGCTCAGATGACGATCCTAACCAATATACAGTACAACGAAAAATCCTCATTTTTTTTTATTTTTTATTAATAATTAGGACTGTCAAAGTTAACTAGTTAACGCACGCAATTAATTTTAAGTGCTTAATCGAATTAAATTTTTTAAACGCCATTAATCACAGTTGCAGCTTTTTTCACTTTTGGTTTGGTGAAAATGCAGTGAATAGAGCCAGAGAGCCGCGCTAGTGTCACCCAGGTGTGGCTCATTATGATCAGAAGCTCAGAGTGATTACTGTGCGTCTAAATAGCAGCAGGTGAAAGTGTTTAATGACAGACACTTGCTCGTCTCATCATCTCCAGGTGTTTTGAATGTTCTTGTGTTCTAGTGTATATTTAGTGTTGAGTTTATATTAATTTACATATTACACCTTATTATCCATTATTTCAAGCTTTAGTCATTTAATCGCCATTAATCGCGATTAATTTGGTCAGGGAAGTGCGATTAACTAGTTAAAAAATTTTAATCGTTTGACAGCACGAATAATAATTTATAGTTCCGAATATCGTTCTGAAATGAAAATGGAGAAAAAGTGACCGTTTTGCCATCTTTTTCTGTTCCAGTTTTGCCTGAGGGAATCCTCCCATCATGAGCTACAGGAAGATGGACAAACACGGAGCGCCGCAGTATTGCCGTCACTTCCTGTCGGACAACAGCATCTTTCACGGTAATCGCACCATAACTACTAACGAGCTGACGCTTGATTGGAGATTATTCCGTGATTTGGATTGAATTTCTACTTTTGTTTTACAAGTATGCATGTTCTCGCGTGGGTTTTCTCCGGGTTTCCGGCAGTCTAAAAAAATTGAGGAGTTAGTGTGTGTGTGTGTGTCCTGATTGGCTGGCCTCCAATTAAGAGTGTGTCCTCTCTCCAGGCTCAAAGTTTCAAGGCGTGGCTTCTGTATCGAATCAGATTAGAGACAAAAATATCAAACGTAAATTTATAAGAATGCTTCACATTTACGTTTTTTTTTTTTTACGCTATTTTTACGTTAAAATTGCAAGCGAAAAATAATAATAAAAAATACAAAAATAAAAACGTAAATGTGAAGCATTTTTGTTCGTTTCTTAGAATTTTACGTTTTTGACACTAATCTGAATGCACTGTGACGCAGAAAAGACTGGAAATGAAAGTGGAAGAGTGTCCTGTGAAAGCTGAGCTGGTTGTAGTGTCCACTAGATGGCGCTGTCTCTCATCTGGCGTGAGGAGAGGATGAGGAAGAGCAGATCAATCCTTCTTGACTTGATGGCATTTGTTTAAATGGGTCGGTGTCCCTCAGGCCACATCACCCCGCACGGAACTGACACGTTGGCACGGATAATGCCCCGCCATCGTTCTCGGGTAAACACAGATGTTTGAAAAACCAAGGAAACTGCTCACAACTGCTTTTTTTTTTGAATAATTAAAAAAAAAAAAATCTTTTTTAATACTATAATTGTTATATAAATGTACTTTTATATTTCTCCTATACAGGAATAGAAACACACTACTTGTCACTATCAATATTATTTTTATAATACCGTACAGTATAGGACATTCTAATAGAATCCAAATATAATTCTCCATATTTTGCTTTTGCTATATATTATTTTTTCATTTTGAGAAAAATGAAATTGTGCGAATGAAATTGATTCTCCAGACAATTTCGGTGAGAGCAGGACATAATAGTGCATTTTAAGAGGAATAATTAAAAATAAAAAAAGAAAATCTAAAAACAAATATTTTTATATAATTTTTATATATATTTACTTTTATATACAGAAATAGAATCACACTACTCTATAAATACTATTTTATAATACTGTACAGTATAAGAGATTCTAATAGAATCCAAATATAATTATTTATTAATTAAAAAAATATTAATTAATTATAATTTTGTTTTATATTATTTTGTCGATTTGAAAAACACGTGCGGATGAAATTGATTCACCAGACAATTTTGGAATTTCAGATTTTTTTTTTTGAAAAATTAAAAAACAAAAAGAAAATCTAAAAACAAATATTTTTATATGTAATATAATATTTATATTATTTTTATATGGATTTACTTTTATATATCTCCTATACAGGAATAGAAACGTACTACTCTATATATATTATTTTTATAATACTGTAGTATAGAAGATTCTAATAAAATCTAAATTAAATATAATTCTTCTAATTTTGCTCTTGCTATATATTATTTAGTTTAATATCATCGGATTTTAGAATGGCTCGGCAGTGTCACTTGTCTGATGTTCCAGTGTCCCTCAAAACGAGAAAAAGTCCATCAGATGAGAAGGTTCTAACGCGGCTAAAACCAGCAAACGTAAGAAGTTGTAAAGCGTGTAGCTGATCAGATCACAGTCATTGATTTACAATAGGTTACGCTGACGATTCATCTCCAGACACTCAAGCAGCAACATCAGCTTTTATCTTCTCCACACACGTGTCATGCTGAATTTACCACTGGGAGGAATAAAGTATCTGTCTATCTATCTGTCTGTCTGTCTATCTATCTATCTATCCATCCATCCATCCATCCATCTATTTGTCTGTCTGTCTATCCATTCATCCATCCATCCACCAATCCATTTATCCACATTTTTTATTCTTTTCCCATCCATCCATCCATCAATCTATCTATATATCCATCCATCCATCCATCCATATATTTTATCCATCTTTTTTCAATATTTTTCATCCGTCCATCCATATATCCACCCACCAATTCATTTATCCATACATTTACCGTATTTTCTGGACTATAAGCCGCACCTGTATATAAGCCGCACCCCTCTATTTTCGAAAAAAAAAATAAAAAAAACCATAAACAAGCCGCACCTGCATCCACTCTATTAAAAAAAGTTCCCTTTCCAGTTGTTGACTGGACACTACTGGGGACAACATTACCTGACAGGGAACAAGGTTTTAGTCAAAACCTGGAGAGTTTTGCAAGCCACAGATATGTACGTATGTTTTTGGATTCGATTTTTTTTCTTTATTACATATGTTCACGGATTTACGGCTTCACGGGTTGTTTTAATCAGGTATGCATGAATTATAAAAGAAATATATCGAAATATTCGTGCACAACCTGCTGATGTCATGTGCATCTTCCTGAGCCTCCCAGCGCAAGTTGAGCATTTCGCGAGTCGCGCTCGTGCTTCCGCGATTCCCGTGCTTCCGCAAGTCGCGCACTTCCCGCAAGTCACGCGCGTCTAGTAGGCTGAAGAAGGACGGTCTGGCTCAATAATGTTAGTTAATGTCAGATGTTAATGTCAGACGTCAGCAATGTCGGACTCCCTAGCTGCCCATTCAAACACTTTACAAATTAATATATCCGGGGCCATGCGTGTTAGTATATTGTTAATTAATATTTCGTTCCGTTACTGTACACATAACAATTTTTCGTTTTTATGTGGAGTAATAATGTTTTATTGGCTTGCGTTCGTTAAATGAATTATGGAAATATTCGTGGAAGACCGCGGTCTGCGCGCACATCCCGCGTCAATAAACCAGGGTTCACTGTATTTACTACAGGAACAGAACGATTGTGAATTGTAAATGTAAATGTATGTAACTAAATAGATCCTTTCCTAACCTGCATTTTAACACCAGCAACTTTGCTGATTAAAACGGGACAGAAAATAAGCGAAAACAAAGGTGTCTACAGTATTTAACTTCATTTCAGTGAAATCACGTCTAACCATCTTCGCTGAAACCCACGAAGTCGTCTTCTTCAGT
>MU204326.1:1482960-1497149 GCA_017309775.1 Paedocypris sp. Pulau Singkep | reverse complement strand
ACACACACACACACACACACACACACACACATGAGAGCAGAACACACACACACACTCACACTGTTGACTAGTAGTAGTAGATGATGATGGGCTCCAGTCATTCCAGCACATCCGCGCGCGTGACGGCGGGAGACGCCGATGGAAACACACTGACACCCGCATCCCGGAGCGCGCGCGCATCCACGCCGGACGGGATTCGACGTTAGCGCGGCGGTCACGTCACGTGTCTCCCGCTGTGATGATGGCGGAGCTGGAAGTTTTAAGGAATGTCAGTTTTGAGAAGGGTGAGTCATGTTCTTGCGCTGTCACTCACGCTGTTGCGCTTTTATTATTATTTATTATTTATTTGTTTATTATTGCCCTTATTTACACCCGTTATCTTTCAATGTGGCTATGGATTGAGTTTGTGCCATTGTGTTTCGGCTGTGTCCGAGTCAAAAGCGCGCGTGACTTTCCGCGTCTTTCCCTCCTCAGACTGGGATAATGATGGAGGGATGAGATGGATGGAGATGCTGGTCCGGATCTCTGTCCTTTACGCGCGGTGTCATTGAATGTTTCCTGCGCTTTTTACGGTCAGTTTTGTGTCGGGGCTTTTCCCAGTGTGCACGCGCATCAATCCGGTTTCACTCCGGACTCGCGCTTCCCGGGGTGCGGTTAGTGATGTGGGATTCATTCACCCCATCACGCGCTCGGATTTGCGTTCGGTGGTGGAGGTGGTTGGTGCTAAAACGGTCTTAATCTGGCCGGTCACGTGACAGCTCTGTGTTTGACATTCTTACGTTTGGTGTAAACAAAGCCAAAAAGGAAACCGCCGGAGGAAGGTGATGGAAGGCAAAACCAGTTGCTTTGAGTGGTTTGCGCTGAGTAGAACCGGACTTGGTTTAGTAGAGGAATATAACGGGCGCTCGTGTGAGTATGTGGGCGTGTTTCGGTCTCTTTGTGCGCGTGTTAGAACGCGGCGCCACGTGCGGGGAACTGCGGTGCTCTTATGTCACCTCTCCCACTTATTATTTAGTATTTACTTTATTTACTATTAATTTTACTATTAAAGAAGGAATACACTTTTTCTTTTCGACTGGATCAAAACTAGATAGATGGATTAGTTTATAAAGATAAATAAATGCCTAAATAAATAAATATATAGTTTTTTTATCAACTTTATTTTCTACTGTAGCGACTTTTTTGTGATGAGTTTGAAATATATTCTAGTAAAATGCAGATACTCATGTTCAAGTTCAAGTTTATTTTTTATAGCGCTTTTCTTGTCGTTATTGTCGTTTTCAAAGTCGTTATTTGAATTAGCCAATACGAGTCTTTTAAGAAGAACGTCCATTATTTATCTGTGTTCAAAAATTGGGAAAAAGTCAGTTAAAAAAAAAGTCCATTGTTCGTCTGTGTTCAGACTGTTTTCAGGGTTATGACATCACAGACAGATACAGCGTAATTTATGTTGGTCTTTATTAAATCACTGCTTGCCATCTCAACCAGTGACACCATTAGGTTTTCTTCACCGATCATAACTAGTACGTTTCTTCTTTTACGCTAAACAGTTAGAATGATCAACATCATCTTCACAAACCGACTCATCCACGCATAACATTTAACTAAAGGGACAACAAAACACCCACAATGCCTTTCTCTATGACATCATCGATGATGTAATCCAGATCCAGCTGATCACCACAGTACTTAATCAACAAGTGGACCCGGTATAAATATTTTAATAGTAAAAAAATATATAAAATGTACATGGACTTGTTGATTGAATTTTTTCTGCAGTTTCATTACAACAAGTATAAAATAGTGTGTAAGAGTCCTGATCCTTGGCTCCCTCCAGTGGCAGTGGAGGGAAGCAACACAAGCCATCAACCACCTGACAATGATCTCTAGCGCACACCTGTGGACACTTATGCCTCGTTATTTAAGATCACTCTATATGTTACTTTTTTATTTTATTTTGTTTTATTTTCCATTAAATCCATTTATTGGACACTCCGTTCCTGCAGAAACAGAGAGAGAGAGAGAGCAGTGAAAGAGATGGACAGAAAGAGAAAGACAGGAGTGAAAGAGAAGGACAGAAAGAGAGAGAGAGACAGGAGTGAAAGATGGACAGAGAGAGCAGTGAAAGAGATGGACAGAGAGAGAGAGACAGGAGTGAAAGAGAAGGACAGAAAGAGAGAGAGAGACAGGAGTGAAAAATGAACAGAGAGAGGAGTGAAAGAGATGGACAGAGAGAGAGAGAGAGAGAGAGAGAGAGAGAGAGAGACAGGAATGAAAGAGAAGGACAGAAACAGAGAGAGAGACAGGAGTGAAAGAGAAGGACAGAAAAAGAGAGAGAGAGAGAGAGACAGGAATCAAAGAGAAGGACAGAAACAGAGAGAGAGACAGGAGTGAAAGAGAAGGACAGAAACATTAAGAGAGACATCGAAATATTTATTTAAACACCCCCCCCCCCTCCAACCAAACGATAACCGCGTGTTCTCTTTATCGGAAGATCCATATATCATAATATTAGCGAGCATTTAAGGCTCCGGTGCAGTAGAAAACACCACCCAGACGATGCTGTGTAGACGTGTCTGTGCTGTTGGAGTCTTCAGGAGAGTAGAGAAGATTAGACGGGGCACAGGGGAACCCGCTTCTGTTCCGCGAGATATCAGTATCAGCTCTGCTCCGCGTGGCAAAGGGGCGTGTCTTCCCCGATTGGCGCGCTACCTTTCTGAGCGTCTCCCCTGACGCCGGAGCCGCTTTGAAGTCGATGCTAGCAGCGCTGTCAGTGCAGAGTCATGCATATATTACCGTGGTGTGCGGTTATTTTTACACTGATGAGCTGTGGGAACTCACCGGGGTTCTTCTAAGTGATTGTGGTAGTTCTGAGAGAGAAAGCAGTCGTTTTATATATTTGGTGAATCATCTGGTGTCTAACCTGCGGCCCGCGGGCCACTTCCGGCTCGGGAAGACGTTTCATGTGCAGGGGTGTGAGGTATTTGAGTAAATGTGCTTCGCTACTTTACTTGAGTATGTTTTTGGCTACTTCGTACTTGCACTGAGTATAAAACATATAAGCAACTTTTACTCTCTACTCCACTGTATTTGTGTACTTTTCACTCCACTACATTTGAGCGAACACTTATCGTTACTCGTTACATTGTGATTGTGCGCGACAAGCCGAAATCTATTTTTACCGCGGTTAATTTCATGGCCGGACGAGGTGAATATCGCCATCTTTAGGCTGCTGAAGGTAATGGAGGCTATTTGTGGATTAGAAACCACAGGAACACAAATTAAGGCCGTAAAAATGTGTTTTACAAATGTTATTATATAATATATAACTTTATATAATACATATAATATATAATTTACTAATCAGAGTAATCACTTTATTTTATATCTACTTGCAAATGTAGGTGTTTGAGACTGACTTTTTGTTCTTTTTATCTGCTTTGTTCTACCAGTTTTCAAACATTGAGTTTAAATTATTTTTCTGTATTAGAAAACAATACCGGTAATTTCTTTTTTTTGGGCCTATATTGAGCACAAATTTAAATACTTTTTAACACTTAAGTTCTTTTCAAATTGGTTACTTTGCTACATTGACTCAACTAGGTGACTTGTTACTTGTATTGGAGTAATTTTTACAGTAAGTATCTGTATTTTTACTCAAGTATGGCTGTCCGCTACTCTTCACACCCCTGTTCATGTGGCTCGCTCTTGTTTTGAATATTCTGTATTCGAATTTTAATTGCCAACTTCTTACTATTAATCACTTACTTATCTTGAGCATCTTCCACTCTGGATTCTGTATTCTAATTTTAATTAAGTGATTTTATTCCAATAGAGAAAAGGAATTACCACTGTAACGACCTTCAGACGTCTTTGAAGGACGAATTCATGGAGGAAAATCTCAGATGTTCTTGCTGAACTGTCCCAGCAAACCACCTAAATTTGCCAAAGGACGCACCGAGAGTCTCGTGTTTGTGAACAAACGTTCTCTTTGCGGAAAAGAGCAAAGCCTGGGTTGACCCACAAGTCTTGACCCAGATATTCCCAAAATGGCTTCTGAAAAGCAAATGCAAGCGTCGCCCTCATAAAACAAACATACGTGACTCACCAGTCCATGATTTATCATTCATTCTTACGTTTAATCAACTCGACTCATTTAAATATTCATTTTTATTTCCATATGCATCGCGGCGAGTCAAATCTCGCCTCACGTTATGGATGTTCCACTGATATAGAAGACTGGAGATATCACAAATCTTCTGGCTTTTATAGGACTTTAGAAGTCTTTCTAGAAATCGATTCCAGTGTCACAGCAATTTTTGGATTTTAATTTAGAAAAATATCTCCAGTTTCCAAGATATAACCAGAGTGGCAGATGGTTTTAATTCCTGGAACAATGGAACGAAAAATCTGCATTGGCTTCTTTGCGCGTGCGATTTGCCAAGCATAACATATGATAAGATTTACACTTTTTTAATGCTAATATTCAACCATGGCTGATTCTATTATCATTGCACGTATTTTTGCACATATTGTGTTGCTTTAAGGATTTAAGATGAATGCTGATAGGCATAAGCCCTGTGCTTAAAACATTTCAGGCTTTTGATTTTTTAAATTGCATTTTGTTATGTCTCATTGGCGTTTTAACCCGGTATGAGTTTGTTTATTGTTATTGTTTTAAGTTTGACTGCCAACTTTGATGTTGAAATTAAGGTGCTTGATAAATAAAGTTGAGTTGAGTTGTTGCGTTTAGGTGAGTTGAGTTTAGTTGAGTTTAGTTGAGTTTAGTTGAGTTTCGTTGAGTTGAGTTGTTGAGTTTAGTTTTGTTTAGTTGTTGTGTTGAGTTGAGTTAAGTTGAGTTGTTGAGTTGAGTTGAGTTGAGTTGAGTTGAGTTTAGTTGAGTTGTTGTGTTGAGTTGAGTTGAGTTGAGTTGAGTTTAGTTGAGTTTAGTTGAGTTTAGTTGAGTTGAGTTGAGTTGAGTTGAGTTGAGTTTAGTTTAGTTTAGTTGTTGAGGTGATGATGTCACCTTCTGTTATGTAGGGATGCGTGATTGTGCTGGTGTGGAATAATTCGATCAGGTTTTGCTAATGTTAACAACAATGACACGTTTACGACTAAATGCAAATCTGGAAAGTTTCACAAAGCTTAAAAGACACATTTCTGTCAAGCATAAGCGGAACAGAACTCATTTTAAATGACAGAAGGTCAAGAGCTTTTGCTTCAATAAGTTCAAGTTCAAGTTCTGAGTTTTTGTAAGGCGCTTTTAACAGTTTTAACTGTCTCAAAGTGCACAATGGCTAAAGCTAAATGCCTAATTGTGTGAAGCTTTTGTTTTCATCTTTGCCTCCTGTAAGTTTTTCCTTTTCTTGTGAATGATCATTGACTGATCAAGAGGCATTTTTTTCTGAATGAAACAAACTGACGCTGATATATCAATATTTTTGATCTTTTATTCCTTGCTGCGTTTGATTTTTTTTTTGCCTTGCAGCAAACTTCGATTGCACTGTAGTTAAAAATAGAATTTTAGATTTTAAGAATTTACTGCAGAAAACATGCGTAATAAAAAGCAATGAAGACCTTACTTCATAATAAGTATTAGTAATAATAATAATAATAATAATAATAATAATAATAATAATACCATATTTCCGCGAATATAAGCACCCCCCTGATTTTTCAGGCACAAAATAAAGAAATAAATCACGTTCAATTACGTTAATATTCTCTTAAAAGTAAAATGTTTTCTTTATTTAACAAATCTAACTTGTCACTGGTGAATGTTTAATCAGAATAAAAGATCAATTCTCTTCATCACTCGAGAATTTGAAAATTTCCTTACCTAATTTCCATTGTAATCGAATATAAAAAAACAAACAGTGCCACTATTTATTTAGTTCTTTTCGAACGATGGACATTTTGTTTCTTTCTAATTTTTGTTCATTCGTTAGATGTTTTCTACCAGTTTATTAAAGAATTGAGGACAAAATGATTAGAATAGCTGGTTATTTGTCCAAGCTCATCAGACGCTCCCGTTTGATTGGCCGCTTAGCGCTGGTGATCAGTGTCTCCCGTGAGTGGGCGGAGTCAAGCGAGTCACGTGACAGGTTTCCCGCCCGCTGCCTCTGAGATGGACGTCTTCCTCCATCTGACCAGCGGTCACTGCCTATAGGTCAGGACGCACAGACACGCACTAATACAATTTCATCTCTGGATGAACTCATCATCACTTCTGCACGTGAAGTCTTACGGGAGGAAAGGAGGACGAGGAGACGGAGGAGAGGATGCATTTAGAGAGACACTTCTCACGTTAAATGATTTATTGCTAATGTGCGAATCTATCGTTTCATCTATCCGTCTTTCTATTCTACCATCATCCATTCATCTTTCTATCTCATATCCATCTAGCCATCTATCTTTCTTTCTACATATCTCTTGTCTTCTCATCTATCTATCTTTTCATCTATCCGTCTTTCTATTCTACCACCATCCATCCATCTTTCTTTCTCATATCCGTCTATCCATCTATCTTTCTTTCTACATATCTCATGTCTTCTCATCTATCCATCTTTCCATCTATCCGTCTTTCTATTCTACCACCATCCATCCACCTTTCCATCTCACATCCATCCATCTATCCATCTTTATATTCTACAACCATCCATACATTTTTTTAGTCACATCCATCCATCCCTTTTTTTTTTATCTCACGTCTTTCCATGTTTCCATCTATCCATCTTTCTATTCTACCACCATCCATCCACCTTTCTATCTCATATCCATCCATCCATCCATCTGTAAATTTTTCTATTCTACCAACCATCCATTCATTTTTCCATCTCACATCCATCCATCCATCTTTCTAGCTCACATCTTCCCATCTATCCATCGTTCTATTCTACCACATTCATCCACCTTTCTATCTCACATCCATCCTTCCATCTATCATTCATCCATTCATATTTCCCTCCCACATTCATCAATCCATCCATTCATCCTTTTATTGGACTTTAGAGAAGCAGAACTCATCCACCTTTTTTTCCTTTTTTTTTCTCTTTTTTTTTTAAGTCGCATTGGTTTTCCCCTCAGATAAATGATTTATTGTGGATGTGCGGTTGATTTCACAGAGAACGGAGAAGCTTTCTGCAAATGAATGGCTGGCTTTTCAGCATCAAAAGAACTAATCACTGTATTTTGTGATTAGTCTGTCCATCCATCCATCCATTCATCCATTCATCCATCTATTGACCTTCCATCCATTCATCTATCCATCCATCTATCCATCCATCCATGCATTCACGGTCCATCCATTCATTAATTGACCGTCCGTCCGTCCATCCATCCATCCATGCGTCCCACATCCATCCGTCCACCCATCCATTCATCCATCCATCCATCTATCCATCCATCCATGCATTCACGGTCCATCCATTCATTAATTGACCGTCCGTCCGTCCATCCATCCATCCATGCGTCCCACATCCATCCGTCCACCCATCCATTCATCCATCCATCCATCTATCCAACCATCCATTCATCCATCCATCTATCCACCAACTCATCCATTCATCCATCCGTCCATCCATCCATTTATCCAACCATCCACCCATCTATCCATACATCCATCCATCTATTGTCGTTTTTTCAGTCATCCATTCATCCATTCATCCATCCCACATCCATCCATCCCTCTATCTCAACGACTTTAGAGAAATGCAACCAATCTGTTTGTCTTGGTAAGCCGCATCAGTTTGTACCTGCTCTTAAGTCTCAGTTTATTTCCCAGCACACGCATTGGGTTAATTTTAGCGGGCTTACGCTCATTTGCGGCGGCATTATGCCATCCCGTCATTATCATCTGCTCTCCATTCCAGCGGTATTACCCGTCTTCTGCTCACTCTGACCCTTCAGGACAACAGCACATCTGTTCAAACCCCCGCCGTCGTGCGCATCCACAACAATACATCAGTTATCCCGTGTAAATCCCTGCTCGGCTCTGAAGCTTCAAAGGCGCTGTGTGAAGGGCGAGGGCGAGGGCGGAGTGACGGGCTTCTCAGAAAGAGCCACACCACAGAAGAAGAAAGTTTGTCAGGGATGGCGCTGCGCTTCCAGCATCCGCTTGTGTGTTTCCGAGGCGTGACGGGATCTTTCTCCGAGGCCGCGGAGCCGGCGGACATAGCCAGCGCGGCGTCTCTCCTGGCACGTCGCTTCTACTTTGTGGGCGGCGGCGTGGCAGTGCCGCAGAAGTGTCGATTGGCGTACATAGGTGAGAAAGTACCAGCTTTTTCGTTTCGGAAAAGGTTTTTTTTTTTTTTTCCGTTGTTTGGGTGGTTTTCCACAGGTAAACGTGTCCATTTGGCTTGTGGCTCTTGATTGGTTAATGGCTTGAGAGCTGTCAGCACCGAAATATCAGCCGCGGATCTAAAATGATTACGTGTGATTAGCTGTCACCAGTGCCCGTCATTGGAAAGAGGAAAGTGTGATGCTCGGGATCCCAAATAAGTGCCTTGTGGAGGAGGATTGATCATGTATGTATTAGGGCTGTCAGAGTTAACGCATTAATTTTAAATGCCTAATCGCGGAGATTATTTTTAACACAGTTAATCACAGTTGCAGTTTCTTTCACTTTCGGTTTGGGCACGTGCAGTGATCAGACCCAGAGAGTCGTTCTCGTGTCACCAGGTGCGGCTCATTATGATCAGCGGTGCACTGTGATTGTTTTCACCTGTTTTCTCACTTGCTTGTCTCTGATTGGGTTCTGTCCGCGGTGTTTTGATCGTTCTTGAATGGACTAAAACTTATCTTCATCTTTATCTTTTTTTTTTTCCTTTTCAACGGTCTCTTTTTTTTCCCTCCAAAGTTTTAAAACTCATATAAAGAATCGACATTTCTCTTTTTAAAGACTTTTTTTTTTCACATCGTCTTTGCGTTGGTCTCGTACTAAGAAAAGCGCTATACAAATGAAATGAACTTGAACTTGAACTTGGAAAAAAATAACTTGCTCTTCAGAATTCTCGGCCGGATCAAATCTCTGTTCAACAAGCTTTATATTTATAGGGATTAGATAAACACTTACACTTAAATGTAAAAACAGACATTCTAAGCTTTATGTAGACATATGATTTATATCAGAGTAACAGTTTGTTTTCAGCGATTCGATTAATCGCGATTAATTTGGTCAGGGAAGTGCGATTAATTAGTTAAACAAAATGAATCATTTAACTGCACTAACATATTTACGTAATCGCATGGCCACGTATATTTCCACCTGCCCATGTTTGGTGCGGAACAGATGGCTTTAAATGCAGAACTGTGGTACAAGCCTAATTTAAGTCTGCGCGTAATGAAGAGAAGCTCTTAAGTCAAGCCAAGAACTCCCCTGACATTCACTTTAAAATGCCGCGTTTGTTCCGCTGCTTGGCCCGAGTTTTCCCTCTTCTCTAATCTGTCCTTGGTTTTAAAGGTATAATTGGGTTGATTTGCCGAAAGTCTCCAGCGTTTCGGTTCTGATGTCGGAAAAATGTGTTATTTCGAGCACAGACTGAGATGCTGGTGCAGTCGGGTTTGATTTATTGCTGTGTGTGTGTGTGTGTGTGTGTGTGTGTGTGTGTGTGTGTGTGTGTGTGTGTGTGATCCAGATCTTTGTCTTCATCAGGTCTGGAACACACTGACGGCACTAAATCATCTCACTGTGCTTCAGATTGTCGTTGTGAGGGGATATTGCTTTTCTTCTATAGGCTTGATGGTGGGTTTCATTTCCCCAAAAAAATATCATAAAGTTGTTGGATTGTAAAAATTCAGAGTGTGACGCCTCGCTAGATGCTCTGGATAAAATGTTGTTTTTTCTTTTTAATGTGAATTAAACAAAACGAAAAGTGTATAATATAGAAAAATGGGCTGTTATTTGACTTGCTTGTCTGATTATTGAATTGAAATCCTTTATTAGGATATTTTATTATTTATCATTTATTATTATTATTTTATTATTAGGATATTTATTAGGATCCTTTATTATATCTGATTACGAAATGATGGGTTGCTATGCCGACACAATTTGGGAAAAAAACTTTTCTGGGAAAGTTGGGAAATATCTATTAATTTATATTATAATGAGATACCTAGCTAACACTTTAATTATCCTAAAGTGGCAAAATGTAGTGGACCAGGCAGCGTAACAAAATGTAAAAAATAAATGTAATAAAAATACAGTTGCGAACAAAGAAGAATAAATACAGTAAAAATATTGATCATAATGCGTATATCTAGATACTAGACAATAGCTAGACAATAATAAAAAATCATAAATCTAGCATTCATAAAGAATATGAAGTAGTTATATAATAATTGTTATAATAGGATTAAGGCTCATATGTAAAGAACAAAAAAAAATAATTTTAGAGCAACAACAAATAGAAATGAAGGGACGTTTATTAACACAGCGTTTTACTAATGCAATATTCTGTGCAAGGTTTCCTCAATCGTAGAGTTGTAATAAAAATACACTGTAATATTACATTCATGTAAACATAAAATCCAATTTTAAATGTTTAGGAGTTGCCTTAAATGATAAAAATCTATCGTTTGGTCGTTTTCATCGTTGAGTCAGAGAGATTGAACGTCACTCGATTCCAACGTTTCGTTTTGTGATATTCTCAACAGATGATAATGCGGTTACAGGAAATGTAGTTTTCATCATATAATTCAACCAGTTGATCCACGAACCTCCACATCTCGTTTTCTTTCAGCTGATTGTGGGAAAATGGGATTTTCGAGGCCGTGGCTCTTCACTCAGATCACATTTCTGATTCATCCGAGTGAATAACTGATATCACAATTATGATTTATCATGATATTATACTAGTTACTCCAAGTGTCTCCAAAGTCTTTGATTGGTTGTTAAACAAGCTGCTTTTTGTATGTTAACCACATTTTGTCATCACATTTTCAGAGTTTTATTGTGTTGAGAAAAATAATAAATACATTACAAATGTAATAGATATTTATATGCATAATGATACATTGTACATACTGTATTAATACAAGAATATATATATATATATATATTAAATATATACACGTGTATATATATTAGAATGTTTATTTATTCTATGTACATTCTTATACATATAAACATGAATATAAAAATGTCTTATTATAATAATAATTAATATGATATATTATTATTACATAATTATTTCATATACATCGCACATTTATTGTAATAGATTTTTTTAATCGAATAAGCTAATATAATTTATATGATAATAATTTAAATATATTTTTTCAGTGCATGGAAATCAATCTGTTTCAAACAACTCTCAACCAAAAAAATAAATAAATAAAAAATAGACTCAACGTAAAAATAGTCATTATTTCCATGTTGAGCTTTTACTTATAGTATATAATGCCTGTCTTGATCCATATAATTGATTTATTGAGTTGCTTTGCTCTCCATAACATTTGCTTTGTGTTTCAAATCCTTCAGCGTGAGTTTGAAATCCAAGCTTTGAATATTAAATCCATAAGCACTGATGATGAATATTGAAATATGGAATAAACCGGCTGCTGTGAATCAATCATCCATGCACTTTTTTTTTCACGTGGGGAACGTACCACTGGGAAAAGCGTAATATTCCCGATTAATACAAACGTACATTGATCCGTCACTATTACGAACCATTATCCGTTTAACGAAATGTCGTGTTTAAGCGAATATAAGCACTCAGTGTATAGAAGCATGCCCCTGATTTTTCAGGCACAAATTAAAATTAGAAAAAAAAAATTTAATTTCTTTGAAAAATTCTTAAAATTTAATTACCCAAACTGACATACTCTTTTTTCTTTATTTAACAAGCCAACTTGTGACTTGTAATTTTTATGTTGTTTGACTTGAATAATAGATAATAAAAAGTTGATTTTAGTGGTCAGGACTTCATTTCCCAAGAGTCTTTGCACCAGTCCGCATGCGCAGAGCAACTGCGTTAGGCCCGAATCAAGCGAAGGATTATTATCCCCTGTTAATCAGACCCAGCGTTTTGATTTGATTTGTCTGTTCCTTGGATTTTGCGATTGAAATTGCGATTATAATTCACCGCCCTGGTTTTTGAGCGTCGAAAATTCCTAAAAAAAGATGCTTATATTGGCGTCAATACGGTAATAATAATAATAATATTAATAATGCTTTTGGTTTTGTGTGTTTGTGTTGTGAAGCTGGCGGACGTACGTGCAGCTTAGTGATTTGGGCATCACAGGGCCCGAGCTTCTACGTCCCCATTATTGGTCGTTTGATGGCTCCGTCTTCTTCTCGCCGAGCGCCTTTGATCTGCTCTCTGGTCCTGATGAGCACGCTCAGTTCTGCTCCCACATTTATTCACCTTTGAGTGTCTTTCTCTGTGAAGCGGGCGGATCTAGTGATGCTGATGTGGCTCTCTGGCCCTTTAATTCCGGGGTTTGAACTCGGCTCGTCTGTCTGATTACTCCTTTGCTCTTCTGTTTGCCGGGCTGATGGATTTATAATCTGGATTTGGTATTAAGGGTTCGATCCTGGAGAGCTCTAGTGAATTGTTCTATCATTTTATACTTTCAAGCCGGCGGCGTCACGTTGACGTGCCAAAACAATACTGTTTATTTCTGTACAGACAAGTCTCTTTTTATAAAAAGGCTAAGAAGAACAAATTATACATTTAATAAATAGTTAAATCTAATACTTTATGCTTAACCCAAAGTTGGACCACACAGTGTTTTTCTGTCTTTGCGAAACAAAACTCAATATTTATCAATATTCAGGTTTTTCAAGATAAAAATGGCCAATTTTAAAAGCCCAAACGTTGGTCGTGGACTTTTAAACACTCATAGTTAAGGAAATAGTCTTACTAGTCACACACACTATAAATAAATAAATAAATAAATAAATACATAAACATAACCATATTACAACCACACACATCATAATGAACATAAGCACAACCCTAAATAAATAGAGTCGTTCAAGACTCGACAAAACACCAACACACTCATGACACAAAAACCGAAAAGCGCACAATTTTCACAAAAATGATATATTTAAATTTAAACAATCAATTACACAATTATACATGTTTTTGTATAATAATTTATGTACACATTTTTAGTTTTTCAGTTTATGTGTGAATTCATTGCACTTTTCTATTGTGTGACGATAATTCTATCGTATTGTATTTTATTTCGTTGTGGCAGTGGAGATCTGGTCTTTCCTGAAGGTGATTCTTCTCCCACGTTTCCACACGCTTCAGCCTAATGAACGCAAGTGTTTTCCTCTCCTTCCCTGGAGACACGTGCCGCGTTCCTTCTGTGCCGAGCGCAGTAATGGTGCGTGAAGGTTTAACCAACACCACACTAATCTGCTCCAAATGAGCTGGAGAGACTCGAGGAAACCATCCACAGACTTAGAGAATCAGCGGGAAGTGACGGAGACGTTGATCAAACACACTCACTCGCTTTTTAACTCCTCATTAGTCTTCACCACTAAATCACCACAGAAATCTAAAAGAGAGTTTAGTGTGATTCTTCGTCACTATTTATTAGCACTAGAATTCATCACTATATATTCGTGGACAAACATTTCAGTTCAACGCAAGACTGGGGCTACGTTTCAAAAATACTAGAAAATATGAACTAAAATTTGCCATATTAATACATATTGGCTGTTTATCACACCCAAACTATTAACAATTATGTAATTGTAGACATTATGTAATACATAGTTAAAAAAACAAAACTTTTGTTTTAAAAGTATCAATAAAGTTGTTTTAAAAAATGTATGTATTTAATTTATTTATTGATTTTTATAATGTTATGTATAATACAATATTTCTTTATTAAAATGTACTATGTAAAGCATATTAGCTAATGAGTTATTGTACACATTTTCATATTATAATTTATATATACTTTATAAGTGGAGAGAATATAGAATTCGATTATAGATATGATCTGTCTGTCCATCTTTATTGCTGTCTTATTGTCCATCTAAGCCTTATACTCCCAATATTCTTTTCTTTGTGTATTATGCCATGGTAAATTATGAGGTGCAAAATGACAATTTGTTCTGATTGCTCGTGTGAAAGTCCTAGTCATGATTTGTTGTGATGGCATGAGCCGTGTCACACTTCTGATATCACGCTGAGAGAGAGAGAGAGAGAGAGAGAGAGAGA
>MU204326.1:1449717-1465665 GCA_017309775.1 Paedocypris sp. Pulau Singkep | reverse complement strand
ACTGTGTTTGATTAGTAATGTCTGTGCCGTCATTGATAGTTGTAAGTTACAACTTGTAACTAAACTAATGTGTAATACTGTATTAAGGTGTTTATATACTTACATAAAAATCTAATTCATGAATTATCACGGTATCCACGATATTGCAAAATCCATATCGCGGCACATCTCAATACCGCTATTCAGGTTAATACCGCTACACCGCGCAGCGCTACATCACTGTTTACTGACGTTACTGACTGTTCATGTCACATGTTTGACATACAATTGTTCTTAAACTGCTGTTAACTTTTATACAGTTGATATAAAATATTTTACTACAGTATTTGGTTCAGAATCTTTTTTTCTAGATTTTCCTCCTTTAAAATTGTCCGCGTCTTATATGGCGGTGCGTCTAATAGGGCGCAGAATACGGTCTGTGTAAAGTGAAGTGAGGTGGTTGATCTCCACAGGAAGCCGACACGGATGAGCAGCAGGGCACTCTGACTTTCGAGGAGTTCACCGTCTTCTACAAGATGATGTCATTGCGGCGAGACCTCTACCTGCTGCTCATGTGCTTCAGCGAGAAGAAGGATCACCTGACCGCTGACGAGCTCGGCAACTTCCTGCGGGTGGAGCAGAAGGTCTGAACCTAACGCTCTATTAGTCTAGAATACTACCTATATTATACTGTTATTATTAACCTCTATTAAACTATAAAATTACTAGAATATTGTTTAACAAGGCAGATCCACGTGACCCCGAAATGGAGAACGTGGTAGAAATCGGACGGAATGATGTTGCAAATATGTAAAAAACGTATATATAAAAATATATTTATTTGGAAAAAAAATATATATATAATAATTAATTCATAATTAATAATTAAAATAAATACTAAAAATATCAAAATTATCGAACATCATAAATAATATGTATCATATATATTAATAATAAATAATATTGAAAAATATATATTTTTTAATTTAACAAGGATAAAATTCATCCATTCATTAGCTGGCTTGCTTTTCCTTTTCTGGGTCACGGGGAGTCGGAGCCAATCCCAGCAAAGCCGTTGTTGGGTGGCTAACCAATCATAGAGTGGGACACACATTCACACTCACTCGTATCTTTATTGTCAGTTTTTCTAAAATTGTACCCGGACTTTATCTTTTTGCCTAGCGTGTGTTTTTTTTTCTATTTGTGAAATAAAGGTCATTGAAATAAATAAATCTACAACAAAAAAAAAGTTGGGACACTGTAGAAATTGTGAATAAAAAAGAAATGCCATAGTTTACAAATATCACAAACTAATATTTTATTCACTAGTAAAATGTGGAAAGTGTTGAAAGTGAAACATTTGGAATTTGACCAAATATTGGCTCATTCGTTATTTTCTGAGAGCTACACATTCGAAAAAAGTAAATAAATAAATAAATATTTAAATGAATAGTAAATAAATAAATGTTTATAAAATAGTTTATAATGTTTATAAATAATATTTATAATGTTTATAAATTAAATAAAAGGCTTTTATTGGACGGTGGTTATAGTTGACGTCATTGATGAAGAAATTCATTTTCAGCTGCATTTTATTTTCGTTTTCACCTCTCTTATGATTATAATTTTTTCCCTTTATAAATATGAAATACGCCAGAGCTCTTGGGTGTTCTTTAGAATTCTGAAAAGCACGGTGTTTCTGACAGCTATTCTAATGACTTTCCAGCTGAGGTTCTGAACAGACCCAGTGTGATGCTAAAAACCTTGCTGTGCCCCGGGAGAATCTGGGAAAGGACTGAACAACGCCAAACAAAACAGACGAAAAGAGCTGTTTTTGTGGCGTAGTGGGTACACTGTATAAAATATGACGTGCGAATAAAAAAAGTTTGGTAATATATTACACAAATTAAATTAAGTCGTTTCTCAGAGCTTGCTTTTTAAGTAGAACACATTTGATAAAAGCATGTAAAAAATCTTGAAATGTTTAGCCTGACATTATTAATTTAACAATTTTAGAGGGCTTTTTAATTTGAGAAAATAAAACCAAATTTTCTCAATTTTTTTTGATTATTGATGGTTTGAATACTAACGACTCAATTGGCAGAGGAACATCGTTTTCATATATTTCCTCACAAACTCAAGTTGGTTCCCAGTTCTCCCCAGTGGGTTTCATCCGGGTCTCTGGTTTCCTTCAACAGTCTGAAAACTTTGAGGAGAACATGTCGGAAATAATTCAAAACGAGTGTGATTGTGTGTGTCCTGATCTGTGATTGGTCAGCCAATCCAGACTGACCCGCCCCCAGATAAGAGTTGCTGATTGGCCCCTGCTCCCCGTGACCCTGAAATAGAAAAGCAGTTCAGAAATAGATGGATGTATATCTCTCATCTGGACATGTGGCACAAGGTCGCGCTCGTTTTTTTCACCCATCTTCTGCTTCTCTACAGATGTCTAATGTGACCACTGAGTTGTGTCTGGACATAATCGATAAGTTCGAGGTCTCGGGGGAGAACAAGCAGAACGGAGTTCTTGGTATTGAAGGTAAGACGGCTGACCTTCTGCATTCTGAATTATTTATGGAATGGCGGTTGTGGCCTAGTGGTTAGAAAGTTGGGACTTAATGGTCTCAGGTTTGAATCTTGGTCCAGTAGGTTCCACAACTCTATTCACTTTTGTAGCTTGTTGTTATATTTCTCCACTATTGAGAGTTTTTGTTTATTTATTTATTTTTTTATTTTCATTTTTATAGTGTTTGTTTTACTTTTAATTTATATATATATATATTTTTTTTTTTTTATTTTTTTTTTTTTTTTGCACCAATCAGAGTAGTATTCCCAATTTCATTGTAACCATGTGATGCAATGACAATAAAGGCATTCTATTCTATTCTATTCTATTCTATTCTGTTCTATTCTAATCCTTTACTACAGTTACGAGTAATAACAAAATCATAATAATTTACGATTACGTCCGAAAAAGCATGAATGACTTATCCAGACGTTTCCGTATGTGTATCAACCAGAGGTGTAAAGTACATCTGTGAGTACTCGACAGGCGTACTTGAGTAAAAGTATTTTTGTGAAATGAGTAAGTGGATTATTGTAAAAGTTACTTTATTCCAAGTAATGTCACCAATTTCAAAAAAGCTAAACTATCCAATTTTAAAAGAACTTGAGTGTTTTACTCTCACTGAATGAATAAAAAAACACCAAGACCTGAGGTTTTGTCTAAAAAATTAGTAAAATAAAATGAGTATGCAATAAAACTATTAGTAAATGATATATGATATAATAAAATTAGTACAATACATCCACGCTCCAAATTCTCGTTCACGTGATTTAGTTGATAAATAGCTGATAAATGTTACAAATGTGCCTTTAAACGCAGTGGAGTAGAGAGTAAAACTTGCTTTTATTTTTCATACTCAGCACAAGTACAAAGTAGCAAAAAACATACTTAAGTTAAAAAAAACAAAGTGCATTTACTCAAGTACTTGACACCTCTGATATCAAGATATTTGGATGGCCTTCACCCAAAGCCTCCGTCAGCATCTGGGATTAAATCAGAGCGGCGGAAGAATCAGTCGAAGGCGTATTGACTCTTCTCCTGGTTTGACATTTGAGTCTGAAGTGTCTCGTGGAGTTTCTCCTGGCCTCAGCTTTTTGAGAGATGACGTCTCGTGAGCTCTTCAGTGTCTCATCGATCCACACTGGAGGCTAATGAGACGCATGGATCGGGTTCAGCTCGGCTTCCTCCTCAGGAAAGATGCTGATGGGACACGTTGACTTGGTTTGCTGTCTCAGACTGTGAAGCAACGCCAATGAAAACACGTGTGTGTGACTGCGTCCGTTTCTTTATTAGCCTGACTGATCCATCCATTCTTCTGTCCGTCCATCCTTCCGTTCGTCTGTAATTGTTTTTCTCTCTTTCACTTTCATCTGTTTATGTAATATTTGTATTCCATCCATCCATCCATCCATCCATCTATCTATCTATCTATTTTTCACTCTTTCACTCTTTCATCTCTGTCTATGTAATATTTGTTTTCCATCCATCCATCCATCCATCCATCCATCCATCCATCCATCCATCCATCCATCCATCCATCCATCCATCCATCCATCCATCCATCCATCCATCCATCCATCCATCCATCCATCCATCCATCCATCTATCTATCTATCTATCTATCTATCTATCTATCTATCTATCTATCCATCTTTCACTCTTTCATCTCTGTCTATGTAATATTTGTTTTCCATCCATCCATCCATTCTTCCATCCATCCATCCATCTGTATTTTTTATTCTCTCTTTCATCATTTTTAATATTGTTTGTACATTTTCTATCAATCAATCCATTCATTCATCCATCCATTCAAACTCTGTCCTTCCATCCTTCCATCCATCCATCCATCTATACATCTGTCTGTATCTGTTTCTCTCTCGCTCTTTCATCACTACATGTCTATCCATTCATATCATCAAATACTACGTAATTTTTATGTATCAATCAATCAATCAATCAATCAATCAATCAATCAACCAATCAATCTACCTACCTACCTACCTGTCTGTCTGTCTGTCTGTCTGTCTATCTATCTATCTATCTATCTATCTATCCATCCATCCGGCTCTACCTCTTTCCTCAAACCGATGTCTTTTCTACAGGCTTCACCAACTACATGCGCAGTCCGGCCTGTGACGTGTTCAACCCTCAGCACAACGAGGTGAACCAAGACATGGACCAGCCGCTGTGCAACTACTTTGTGGCCTCCTCGCACAACACCTACCTGACTGGAGACCAGCTGCTGTCCCACTCCAAGACAGACATGTACGCCTGGGTCCTTCAGGCCGGCTGCCGCTGCGTGGAGGGTGAGGAACATCTCCACCTCTTCACTCTTCTGCTCTTTATCTCTAACGCTGATGATGATGATGATCTGCAGTGGACTGCTGGGATGGACCGGACGGAGAACCCATGGTCCAACATGGCTACACACTCACCTCTAAGATCACCTTTAAATCTGTCATCGAGACCATCAACCAATACGCCTTTGTGAACAACGAGTACGTTCTTCTTGCGTTTGGCTCTTTCCTGTTACGCTAAACGTCTTGTAGATCTGCTCAAACTGTCTGTCTGTTCTTCTGTCAATCTATTTCTTTCTGTCCTTCTGGCCAGTCATCCAATCAATCAAGCAATCAGTCAGTCAGTCAGTCTGTCTGTCTGTCTGTCTGTCTGTCTGTCTATCTTCCCCATCCATCCATCCATCCATCCATCTATCTGTCAGTTGTGGTCAAATGGTAGCGAGTTAGACTAGCCACCAACCAACTAACCAACAATCCAACTAACAAGCCAACCAATCAATCAATTAACCAACCAACCTACTAACTAATTAACAAGCCAACCAACCAATCAATTAACCAACCAACCAACCAACCATTTGCTATCTATCTATCTATCTATCTATCTATCTATCTATCTATCTATCTATCTATCCATCCATCCATCCATCCATCCATCATCTATCTATAGAAACTATGTTTTATTTATTTATTCATCCATCCATCTATCTATAGAAACTTTATCTATCTATCTATCTATCTATCTGTCTGTCCGTCCGTCCGTCCGTCTGTCTGTCTGTCTGTCTGTCTGTCTATCTATCTGTCTATCAATCCATCTTTCTATCTAACTAAACAGAGATGATGGGATGAACGTTAGGTATCGGCGTGAGACGGAAGGAAGGAAGGAGGGATGTTCTGACTCTTCCTGTGGTTTCAGGTTCCCCGTGATCCTGTCGATAGAGAACCACTGCAGCATCCAGCAGCAGAAGAAGATAGCTCAGCATCTGAAAGAGATCTTCGCAGCCAAGCTGGATGTGGAAGAGGCGCTGAGCAAAGACCCCAAGACGCTGCCTAGTCCCAACAGCCTGAAGGGCAAGATACTCTTAAAGGTACATCATCAACCTCATCATCAACATCATCATCATCATCATCTCCTTCTTCTCTCAGTCTGCGCTGGAATTGCTGTTATTAAACCCTTCATAAATCAAGCCACCTTTACGATGGGTCTTATGGATCTATAAGGTCTTTAAATAGACCTATAAAATCTTTCAGAAAGTCATTCAATTCTAAAGTCATTTTCTCTTTATGTACGAAAATTAATCCAACATGATCAATTTAGCATTAAAAGACATAAGACATCATTGTTGCAATATTTGTTCACACACATTGTGGGTTTTATTTATAAAAGCTTAACACTGACAAGTACTCGTTACAATAATATCTACATGCAAAGCCAAGAAACTCATTGAAATGAAAATAAATGTAAATAAAATACTGATGAGTTTGGCATTTATTAATTTATTAATTGATTTTTTTTGTCTTTTTACATTATACTAAATATATTATACCCAGTATACTCCAATATGTATCATGCTCAATATTATGTATTAGCAATGCATCATATAAAATATTACGTATTTATGAATTATTATGTAATTATGTATTAGCAATACATAAAAATTGCCAACAAATGAAATGTCTCAAATGCATATCTGTTAAATAATGTTACTTGTATGTATACATATTGTCCACAAAACTGAGAGAGAGATAAAATAAGAGAGAAAGAGAGTGATAGAGAGAGAGAGAACGGGAGAAATAAAAGAAGAGAGAGAGAGAAAGGGAGAGAGGGGGAGAGATAAAGAGAGAAAGAATGAGAGTGATAAAGGAGAGGGAGATAAAGGAAGAGAGAGAGAGAGAGAGAGAGAGATAAAGGAGAGAGAGTGAGAGCGTATGAAAGATAAAGGAAGAGAGAGAGAGAGAGTAGGAGACACAAAGGAAGAGAGAAAGAGAGAGCGAGAGAGAGAGAATGAGTGAGATAAAAGAGAGAGAAAGAGGGAGAGACAAAGGACGAGAGAGGGAGAGAATGAGAGAGATGAAGGAGAGAGAGAGAGAGAGAGAATGAGTGAGATAAAAAAGAGAGAGAGGGAGAGACAAAGGACGAGAGAGGGAGAGAATGAGAGAGATGAAGGAGAGAGAGAGAGAATAAGGTAGAAAGACAGAGAGAGAGAGAAAGAGAGAGAGATAAAGAAAGAGAGACAGGGAGCGCTGTAGATATAAAGAAGGAGCGAGAAACAGAGCGAGAGAGAGGGTGCGTTACTAGAATAATAAAATCCGTCATATAAATTCCACACGTAAAATCAAAAACATCACCAGTCCTCGATTGGTCGATTGATAAAGGTACTGACCAATCGTATCATTTCTATAGCAACAAACGTATTGTGAAAATGTGACCGTGGCACGTGTCTGGCAGGCAGTTTAAATCTGCTAATGGATATATAATTAATAAACATGTTCAGTCTCAGAAGGGCACGAGGATGGCAAACAGATTTCCTCCTGGAGAGTTTGGCGTGATTAGAGACGTCACTGCCCCAGTGAGAGAGGTGAGGGCAGATGGCAGTGCCAGGCTGTTACTGGCCAGGACACTCTTCATCAGTCCCTCTCTCCTCTTCTCTCATCACACGGGTCCCAGCATCAGCATCTTCTGCTGCACAGGAGGTCAAGAGCACCGGGCAGACTACTTGAGTAAAAGTACTTGAGTACAGAAAGATGACTATTAACAAGTCACACATTTCAAAAAGACGTGTCAAAGTAGCAAAGTAGCCAATTTTAAAAACTATGTATGTAAAAATTAAATGAAAAGCACATCACAGCTAAATGTATTGAATTATGTACTAAACTAGGTGAAAATACAGTCTGTATAGTTTAAGTAGTGGAGTGAAAAGTACAGCTACTCAATCATAAACTCAGTGGAGTAGAGAGTCAAAGTTGCTTATATTTGTAATACTCAGTACAAGTACAAAGTAAGCAAAAACATACTTGAGTAAAGTAACAAAGTCCATTTACTCAAGTATTTTACACCTCTGGTAACAAGAAGCGATGAGTTTCTTTTCAAATGTAGTGGAGTGATAAGTACAGCTACTCAATCAGAAATGTAGTGGAGTAGAGAGTAAAAGTGGCTTTTTCGTGATACTCAGTACAAGTACAAAGTAGCAAAACACATACTTAAGTAAAGTAACAAAGTCCATTTACTCAAGTATTTTACACCTCTGGTAACAAGAAGCGATGAGTTTCTTTTCAAATGTAGTGGAGTGAAAAGTACAGCTACTCAATCAGAAACTCAGTGGAGTAGAGAGTAAAAGTGGCTTTTATTTTTGATAGCGCAAGTACAAAGTAGCAAAAAACATACTTGAGTAAATAAACTGTTACTTTACTTAAGTATTTTACACCTCTGGTAACAAGAAGCGATGAGTTTCTTTTCAAATGTAGTGGAGTGATAAGTACTGCTACTCAATCAGAAACGCAGTGGAGTAGAGAGTAAAAGTTGCTTCTATTTTTGATACTCAGTGCAAGTACAAAACAGCAAAATTACTTAAGTAAAGTAGCAAAGTCCATTTACTCAAGTACTGTACACCTCTGGTCAGGAGCGCGGAATGGATTTTCTCCTTGTCTGGCTCTTATTTCCCCGTAGCTTGTCAGAGGAGGAGTTTAACGAGCCGTAAACAGGTTGCGATGCCCTGAAGTGTCCGGGATGGTGTTTACTCGCTGTCGGATCGTTACTCTGCTTCTAATGATGATCTGCGCTCCAGACTTGGATTATTACAGCGGGACCGTCTGGGTCACTGACTAGATCAGCGGCCAATCACGTCGGTGCTTCGTTGGCTTGACGTTTAATCCAACACGGTGGTTGTAGTTAGTAGGGTTCACGCTAGCGCTGCGCGGTATAGCGGTATTAACCTGAATAGCGGTATTGAGATGAGCCGCGATATGGATTTTGCAATACCGTGGATACCGTGATAATTCATGAATTAGATTTTTATATAAGTATATAAACACCTTAATACAGTATTACACATTAGTTTCGTTACAAGTTGTAACTTACAACTACCAATGACGTCACAGACATTACTAATCGAACACAGAAATCAGTGTAACAGACTGAACTAATAGATCACACACGCGTTTACTGCGCTGTGCCTTTAAGAGAAGAGCGGCTGTTTTAGTTTTAAAGAGGCGCGCCAGAAAATCTGCTTGTTTTATTTTGATCAAAGTCTGTTTTCGTTTGGAAATCATGGTTTCACGTAAAAAAAAGAAAAGAAAGCGACAAGAAAAGCGACGAAGACCAGAAACAATGGTACCATAGGAAGCCGCTCGCTCTCTCTCTCTCTCTCTCTGTCTATTCATATCTCTCTCACTCTCTCTCTCTCTCTCTCTCTCGCTCTCTCTGTCTGTCTATCTTTTTTCTCTCGCTCTCTCTCTCTTTTTTCTCTCTCTTTTTTCTCTGTTTTCTCTCTCTTTTCTCTCTCTCTCGCTCTCTCTCTCTCTCTCTCTCTCTCTCTCTCTCTCTCTCTTTTTTCTCTGTTTTCTCTCTCTTTTTTCTCTGTTTTCTCTCTCTCTTTTCTCTCTCTCTCTCTCGCTCTCTCTCTCTCTCTCCCGCTCACTCCGTCTCTTTTCTCTCTTTTCTCTCTCTCTCTCTCTCTCTTTTCTCTCTCTCTCTCTTTTCTCTCTCTCTCTCTCTCTCTCTCTTTTCTCTCTCGCTCACTTTTCTCTCTCTCTCTCTCTCTCTCTCTCTCTCTTTTCTCTCTCTCTCTCTCTCTCCCTCTCGCGCTCTCTGTCTGTCTCTCTCTTTTCTTTCTTTTCTCTCTCTCTCTCTCTCTCTCAAATTTTGCCAATTATGTTAATACGTCTACTAGAATGTAATGCCCCCCCCCCCCAATACCGCGATAAAATACCGATACCGTCTGTACAGTAGAAAATACCGTGATATGTATTTTTGCTCGTATCGCTCAGCCCTAGTTGATGCAGTCGATTGAGGAAACCCAACGGCGTCTTTGTTTGTCTTTGTGTCTGAAGGGGAAGCGACTTCCTCCGTACCTGTCAGCTGATGCCGAGGAGGGCGAGGTCTCTGATGACGACAGCGCCGATGAAATCGAAGACGACTTCAAGCTGAAGAACACTATGGTAAGAGCAGTTTATGGAAGAATAAGATAAGAAATGTCCCTTATTCGTCCCACAATGGGGAATTTTTCTTGTTACTGAAGCATGAGAGCAATAGAAATACACACAGTACAAAATACAGTTTAAATAAAATAGAGATATAAAGACTAAATACACACTGGATTACGAATTTCAACGACTTTTCCTCCAGGTCTCCAGTTTCAAACACAGTCCAACAATCGCGTTCAACAGAATCGAATTGTGGAAATTGTGTCCATGGTTGTGGGTGTGTCCTGCTCTGTGATTGGTTGGGTGACTCATCAATGAAAAAGAGAAAACGAGTGGATGGATTGTTGTAGGATATTTTCCCTCGTTTACCAACCGCTCGTCTCAAATCTCATCAACGTGACGCCATTTGCACCACACTAATTACAATTCACTATGCGTAGTTTTGAATATGTAATACGTTTTCTCATTTTGCATTCATTTGAAATGACTATATAAATGCCAATTAGTCTGGGGGGGGGCTGCCAAAAGGCAATTCTACAGGTCAAGGAAGCGCTTGATGCCTCGACGAATCTTTGTCGTAATTAAGTTCAAGTTCAAGTTCAAGTTCAGTGCACTTTTAGGGCCTTTCACGGTTACAACGGTCTCAAAGAACATGTCAAAAAATGAAAATGTCAAAAAGATTGATGCATTTTATTCATTTGTTAAGCTAATGGCTACGACTATGACCAGCGACCAAGAATATATGCGACTAAGGAATATATGCAAATAAGGAAAAAAAAACCCTGGTGCCAGTCTCCTCTGGCATTCTAACCCTACACAATCACTATACTCGAATAATTAATTAATTAAATTAAATAATTCTCGGATTGTGCCAATTACGCACGAGCTGCGGATTCTCACACTGGTTTTGTCGTCCAGCTGCTTCATTCTTCCAGATTTGTATTATTTATTATTCAATATATTTTTGGTTATTTATTTATTTACTTTTTTATTTCTTTTTATTTATTTGTATTTTTTATTATTATTATTATTATTATTATTATGATTATTATTATCCTCCCAGGCCAACGGAGCCAGTCAGCACCAGGTGGAGAGCCAGATCCGCAAAAAGCTGGACTCGCTGATGAAGGAGTCTCAGATCGGGGACAAGGAGGACACGGACAGCTTCTCCATCAGGGCACTGCTGCGTGCCACCCACCAGGGTCTCCAGAGGAACCTGCGCAAGGTGAGGGAGAGCCTGATCATATAGAATTACTGCCGTCTCACAGAGAATCACACACACACACACACACACACGCTCTTTAATTAACGTCCGCTCTGCCTCTTTTCTCGCCCTGTTATTAGACGTTGCCCGTTCTAATGTGCCAGTTTGTAATGCACTGAGGGATTCTTTTTTCCCCCCTTTGGTATTTCTGAATATTTTTTGTTATTATGAGTTCAAATGTGGAGGCAAATGAAGTCAACGTAGGGTTAAATTTATTCATGACGGTATAAAATGCTTCCCTGACCACTCACCACTGCACATTTGGTTTGGAGTCGGATTCGTTTCCATTTCAAAACGTCGCTAAAGCTTCTTCCAAAAAAATATGGCATAAAATATATATATATATATATATATTTTTGGCAGATATTTCTCTATGACATTTCCATATAATAATTGATACTTTTTATGATTTACCTGAGGGGATTTATTGCTGGATATTTTATCGAGCACAGTTTTCAGCGTTTATCATCTCGTCGCAGCTTCTTGATTGTGGTTTTAATCTCTGTGAAATTAGTGAGATGCTTTTTGTGTGTGTGATTCAGAATTCCAAAGACACCATGAAGAAATCCCAGAGTCGCTCATTCATCAGTAACCTCAAGCACAAGGTCAGAGTACAGACAGACTCTCTCTCTCTCTCTCTCTCTCTCTCTCTCTCTCTCTCTCTCACTCTCACTCTCACTCTCTCTCTCTCTCTCTCTCTCACTCTCTCTCTCTCTCTCTCTCTCTCTCTCTCTCTCTCTCTCTCTCTCTCTCTCTCTCTCTCTCCCTGTCGCACACTCTTCTTTATGCACACACACGCACCCTCTCTTCATCAGACATTCTCTCCTTTTCTCTGTCTTTCTTTTTTCATAAAACCTTTCACCCACTCTCTCTCTCTCTCTCTCTCTCTCTCACACACACACACACACACACACACACACACACACATCACTATCTCTGTCCCTCACTCCCTCTCACCACTTTTCATTTCCCAACTACTCTTTTTTGTGTCTCTCCTGTCTTCCAATCATATTCTTCCTGCTTGCTCAGTGTGTTTGAAGTCTGGATTAATAGACTAGTGACGTGTGTGTGTGTGTGTGTGTGTGTGTGTGTGTGGGGAATGGACATGTTCGTGAGCTTTGGCACAATTAGGCTTATATTTTCAGTCGTGTGTGACTCTCCATCATTCATCATGAGCTGAAATATCGATGAGGACCAGACCATAAAGCATCTGGAAGCCTAATCCTTTCACAGTCATGTGACCAAACCCTTCTTGTAATTCAACACCACGGTGGCAAATCAATCACGCGACTAAACAAAAGATCGACTTTAGTTTATCGATTCTTCTTTCAGAATGCAATGATGTTGTCACGTGTCCTGTAGATCTCCAGCATTACAAGAGCGTCTCTGTGTGTCCTGCTCTGTGATTGGTCCGATCCGGGGTGTGCCCCGCCTTCCCACAGTGGCCGTGATAGGCCTAGAAATGGAAAAAGCGGTAGAAAACGGACGGAAAAACCCACACACGTTGTCTCCGAGAAGATCCGTGACCCCAACACTGGTGCTCTTCAAAACTGGCAGATGCTATTTTTCCCACAGTTCTGTGTGTAGGCGGAATTCCACCCGAGCACATGTGTCGTCTTTAACCTGCGTGTGTGTGTGTGTGTGTGTGTGTGTGTTCTCGCAGAGACACTCCAAATCAAGGCTGAAATGTCAAAGTGTGGAAGCAGAAGACGAGGGTCTGCAGGAGACATCAGGTGCTCAGCTCAACCGGTGGGTTGTAATTGGCTCTCGTCCCTTTCGGCCTTCTGTTGTCCAGTCTTTGTCCAGTTTTAACAGGGGTGTAAGGTACTTGAGTAATTGTACTTTGTGACTTTACTCAAGTATGATTCCGGCTACTTCGTACTTGTACTGAGTGTCAAAAATAGAAGCCACTTTTACTCTCTACTCCGCTGCATTTCTGGTTGAGTAACTGTACTTTTCACTCCACTACTTTTGAATTGACACTTACTGTTACTCGTTACATTTTGATTGTGCGCAACAAACCATAATCGATTTTTATCGCGGTTGATTTCTTGGGCGAACGAGGCGATTTCGTCGTCTGTCGTCTGCTGAAGATACTGGAAGCTTTTTGTTCTTTATTTAATTTGTTTTACTATTTTTGAAACATGGAGGTGTTACATTTCGTTTCTGTATGAGAAAAAAACACCTCACAAATAGAGTTTTTTCACATTTATTTGTTTTATTTTAGCCTAAATTTGGTATGAGTAAAGTACTTAAGTTCTTTTTAAAATCGAGACTTTTCTACTTTGACTCAAGTCTTTTTTGTAGTGGTGACGTTTTACTTGTATTGGAGTAACTTATACAGTACGTATCAGTACTTTTACTTAAGTATGCTTGTCTGGTACTCTTTACACCTCTGAGTTTTAAACATGGTTGTGTTTTTCCTGGACACTGTTGGGCAGTTATAAAGGAGTTATATATTTATCATGCCGTTTAATAGAAACACGGGGACTTTCACAGTGACTTACAATGAAGGAAGAAACATTAATATACACAAATATACAAATCATACTTGAGTAAAAGTACGGATTTACTCAAGTACGGATTTACTCACGTTACTGTATAAGAAAAATTACTCCGTTACAAGACACCCATTCCAAGAAAACTGTAAAAACTGAGTAAAAGCCGTAAAGTATCCAATTTTATAAGCACTTGAGTGTTTTACTCATACTGCATATAGGCACAAATAACACCAACAAATGTGAAATACAAGTATATATGAGATTTTATTTCCTAATGTAGAAAGGAAATTAACACCTCAATGTTTAAAGTAGATAAGAAGTAGATCTTTTTATAAAGAAAAATAAGAAATTTACCGCGGTAGAAAAAGATACAAGTAACGGTAAGTGTCCATTCAAATGTAGTGGAGTAAAGATACATATACAGTACTCTGTATTCAGTACAAGTACAAAGAAGCCAATAATACTTAAGTAAAGTAACAAAGTCTATTTACTCTAGTGCTTTACACCACTAAATAATACAGCACTAGGGATTCTGGGGGATGGAGTTCATAATGAAGAGTGAACATTTTGTAAAAGAGCGAAAATATTTGTTCTTTTTTTGCTACGTCTTGCAGCAGTGGAAGAAGAAGGAAAACCATCAAGCTCAGCAGGGATCTCTCCGACCTGGTGATCCTCACCAACTCCGTGGTCTCTCAGGAGTGTCTGGACGAGGGTGAGTGACGTCTTCTGACCTTCTGGGCTGAGGTCATATACAAATCATACTTGAGTAAAAGTACGGATTTACTCAAGTAGGCATTTACTCAATTTACTGTAGAAAATTCAGGCAAGTCTTTTGATGTCGATGACCCTAAACGTTCTGAGCGCTCTGTTCCTCCAGGTTCCCCCTGCAATGTCCTGTCCTTCAGCGAGACTCGGGCGCAGAACCTGGTGCACCATCGATCTGAACGCTTCCTGACCTTCAACCAGAGGCAACTCTCTCGCATCTATCCGTCCGCCTACCGGATCGACTCCAGTAACTTCAACCCACAGACCTACTGGAACATGGGCTGCCAACTAGGTGAGACGTCTACAGGAGGTCCGCTTTGTGCTCAACTAAAACGCTGTTTATATTTAAACTAGTGCTGTCAAGCGATTACAATTTTTAACTACCGTTAATCGCACGTGATTAAATGACTAAAAGCTTGAAGTAATGGATAATAAGGTGTATTGTGTAAATGAATGTAAACTCAACACTAAATATACACTCGTTTAAATACTGCAATATAATTTAGTATATTTTTTGTTCAATTTGCAATATATTTTCTTAGTTTTTTAACCCTCCGAGGTCGAGTAACTCTTTATTCAACATAAAACACACAAAAATAGTCAATTTTGGACTTACATATAAGTGTTACACATCAATTGAAAGTTTGAAGTTAGAATGTAAATAAAAAAATGACATAAAGCTTAAAATGTCTGTTTTTAAATATAAGTGTAAATACAGTATTGTCTTTATCTTGTTGAACTTGTTGAACTGGCTTGTAGAACAGAGATTTGACCAACAAGTTGCGTATTTGCAGTTGAAACGTCTAAATAAGGTCGAGAGTTTTAACAAGTTCATTCAAGAACATTCAAAACACCTGGAGATGATGAGACGAGCAAGTGTCATTAAACACTTTCACCTGCTGCTATTTAGACGCAAAGTCATCACTCTGAGCTTCTGATCATAATGAGCCACACCTGGGTGACACTAGAGCGTCTCTCTCGCTCTATTCACTGCATTTTCACCAAACCGAAAGAGAAAAAAACTGCAACTGTGATTAACGGCGTTAAAAAAAAATTAACTCAATTAAGCACTTAAAATGAATCGCGTGCGTTAACTCGTTAACTTTGACATCCCTAATTTAAACCTTTTTGTTGGCCAGTTGTGGTCTGTGCAATAAATATTAAAAGTTATTGGTTATCTGTTGTGTTTTATAATTCACTATACTAATGGTAATATTTACAAGACCATATCGAATATTTTCAATGCTATTTTGTTTGAATTTTAAGTTTAACTGTTTGAATTTGATAGGCGTCTCTCACATTGTCCCACTACAACATTAGAATGTGTAGATTATTGTACAGTGCTTTATAATAATAATGTATTTTACGTAATGTCCATTTCTTTCATTTGACATATTTAGTATTGACAGCAGCAAAGTTTGTTGACAAATTAAAAAA
>MU204326.1:1430512-1449692 GCA_017309775.1 Paedocypris sp. Pulau Singkep | reverse complement strand
TGTGTGTGTGTGTGTGTGTGTGTGTGTGTGTGTGTGTGTGTGTGTGTGTGTGTGTGTGTGTGTGTGTGTGTGTGTGTGTGTGTGTGTGTGTGTGTGTGTGTGTACCCGCCTCCTAGTGGCCATCATTGGAACATTTACTCACTTAATTCACAAGTGGAGTAGCCCCGCCTCCAAAGTAATTGAAATTATTTATTGCAAAATAAAGTTTAAGGTTACAGTCTGGCAAGATTGCTAATCTTCTAAAATAACAAACCAGAACCTTCCATGAAATGTAACATTTTCTCGTTCTAAATAATTGTATTCATTCTTGTTTTTACAGAGTTGCTTATTAACAATGATTCATGCTTGTGTGTATAACACGAGGGTACAGGTGTGTGTGTGTGTGTGTGTGTGTGTGTGTGTGTGTGTGCATCATCCATAGAATCTAATCGTCTTGAATAAATTGGTGTGTGTGTGTGTTCACAGCTGAGTTCGCTCTACATTTCTCGACTGTTTATCGAGTGAAGTGATGAAATCTCATTGTTTGTTAGCCTTTCGCTTTATTTAGCGTCACTCAGCTGAATAAACACATGCAGTAGATTAACCGGAGAATTTGTATTTCCTCTGCAGAATCAGTCGCTTTATTCCACTGTTCACTTCGTTGACGAAATATTTTTGTTGTCGTCTTTGTCAACGACACTTTTTCCCTGACGACAACGAAACGAGAACGAAATAAAAACTCGAAACTATGACTACATTTATTGACACTTTCGTCAACGAATAAAAACTGAACAAAAGTGCCTTTCGTGACGACGTCCAATCGTAATCCGAGCTTGTGGAGAAAGGCGGGTGCAAACGCAAACCAATCAGAAAATCGGAAAAATAGCTCAGATTTATGGATTTATTTTACATTAATCGCCACCTTAGAAAAACTATCTGTAGGTGTGAAGCAACAATCACCAGCAGAAACACAACACACCTGAAGCGCCACCTGCTGATCACACTCCTTTATTCACCATTTGTTACTTATAAACGTGATGCAAGTACAATTAATTTTAATTTATTTATTTACCTCTTTATTGAGGTTTCATTTATGAGAATACATGTATTTGTACTGAAAGAAAAGTTCACAAAAATAAGTAAAAAAAAAAAATGTTTTTCCAAATAAGTAAGATCTTTGTAGATATTTTATATGTTCGTAGTTCACTACGTATTCAGATTTCTTAGACATAGCAACGTTGGGAAACATTTAGAATATATAGCACTTATATTTTCATTGACTAAATCTATACTGTAATTTAGTCGGCTAAAACGTTGTGGTATTTAGTCGACTAAATTTAGAATAAAACAAAAAAAAATTAAGACGACTAAATTGGGACTAAAACAAAAGAGTTATAGAGACTATGAGTAAAACTAAATGAAAAATCTTTGTCAATATGAACACTGCGTTATTTGTTGTGCGCTTTGAGACAGTTAAAACTGTGAAAAGCGCCTTACTCACATTATTGTTATATTAGAATCATATATTATACTCATATTATTATTATTATTAATTATTGTTCCTCGTTGTTTCTTCACAGTGGCGTTGAACTACCAGACTGAAGGCCGCATGATGCAGCTCAACAGATCCAAGTTCATGGTGAACGGTGGAAGCGGCTACGTTCTCAAACCGGGCCCGATGTGTAAAGGTGCGCACGCTAACCATTACACCATCACATCAGAAATAGCATCTTCTAAGAGCGAATGATGTTCTTTTTCCCGTCAATCCAGGAAGCTTCAATCCACTTCACGACGATCCGCTCCCGGCAAATCCCAAAAAACAGCTGGTGATAAAGATCATCAGCGGGCAGCAGTTACCCAAACCACCCGACTCGATGCTGGGAGACCGAGGCGAGGTGGGCAGACTAGTACAGTCCTTAAACAGTTTCATTCATCAATTGTCTTCTCTCTTTTTTGTTGTGTTTTGTTGCTTTTATCTCTTATCTTATTGCATTTGTACTGTTACTGTACGCCGGACGATTGTAAAACACATTTCACTTCACCTTGTTGCTAAATGATTGTGTATGTGACAAATTAATTTTGAATTTGAAAATGAATTTGATTTAAAAAAAATTATAAATTGGATAACTAAAAAAAAAAATAAAATCATATGATAATATGACATAACATAATATATATATATATATTTTTTTTTACCTTTATTTGCCTCAACATAGAGAAATTTATAAAAGAAATTTACAATATGATATAGTATATAATAAAATATAAATAGTTGTAAATTAAAACGCACCGGCATAAAAGACGCGCCCAATTTTAAAGGAGGAAAATCTAGAAAAAAAGATTCTGAACTAAATACTGTAGTAAAATATTTTATATCAACTGTATAAAAGTTAACAGCAGTTTAAGAACAATTGTATGTCAAACATGTGACATGAACAGTCAGTAACGTCGGTAAACAGTGATGTAGCGCTGCGCGGTGTAGCGGTATTAGCGTGAATAGCGGTATTGAGATGTGCCGCGATATGGATTTTGCAATACCGTGGATACCGTGATAATTCATGAATTAGATTTTTATATAAGTGTATAAACACCTTAATACAGTATTACACATTAGTTTCATTACAAGCTGTAACTTACAACTATCAATGACGGCACAGACATTACTAATCAAACACTGTTTTCTGCGCTGTGCCTTTAAGAGAAGAGCGGCTGTTTTAGTTTTTAAGACGCGCGCGAGAAAATCTGCTTGTTTTATTTTGATCAAAGTTCGTTTTCGTTTGGAAATCATGGTTTCATTGTTTCACAAGATGCGCAAGATGCGCGAGAAAGAAAGCGAGACGACGTATGTTTACCGCGGTATTGCACAATAAGATGGCGGTGAGCGCGCTCCGCGGATCTCTGCATTCGCCGTATAAGACGCACCAACTTTTCACCCTCAGTTTTGGGGAAGAAAAAGTGCGTCTTATACGGCAAAAAATACAGTAAATAAATCCTTTCATCCACAGATCATTGATCCGTTTGTGGAGGTGGAGATCATCGGCCTCCCCGCTGACTGCTGTAAGGAGCAAACCAGGGTGGTGGATGATAACGGTGCGACTTCAGCAGCTCCTCTGCTTCTCTGCTCGTGTCTCTGACGGTGTGATCGATCTCTGCAGGATTTAACCCTGTCTGGGAGGAGACGCTCTCCTTCAGCCTCCACATGCCTGAGATCGCTCTGGTGCGCTTCCTGGTCTGGGACCACGACCCCATCGGACGCGACTTTGTGGGCCAGAGGACGGTAGCGTTCAGCAGTCTGATGCCAGGTGAACATCTCCACACTTACTCGGAAAAATTAGGGAAGTCTGAATGGTAGAATTGGACTTTAGAAAAGTAGAAAAGTTACAGGTTCGAATCCCAAGCCAGTGACCTAAAGCTTACAGGTTTAAATCCCAAGCCAGTGACCTTGCTCAATCTCACAAGTAGAAATTAGAGGCGTCCTAGTGGTAGAATTAGACTTAAAGGTTACATGTTCAAACCCAAACAAGTGACATAAAATGTACAGGTTCGTATCCCAAGCCAGTAGCCCAAAGGTTACAGGTTTGAATCATAAACCGGTGGCCTTAAGGTTACAGGTTCGAATGACAAACCAGTGATCTAAAAGTCACAGGTTCGAGTCCCAAACCAGTGGCCTAAAAGTTACAGGTTCGAATCCCAAACCAGTGACCTTGCTCAATCTCACAAGGGAAAAATTCGGCGAGTCCTAATGGTAGAAGTGGACTTGAAGGTTACAGGTTCAAACCCCAAACAAGTGAAATGTAAAAAGGTTCATATCCCAAGCCAGTGGCCTAAAAGTTACAGGTTCGAGTCCCTAACCAGTGGCCTAAAGGTTACAGGTTCGAATCCCAAACCAGAGACATAAAGGTTACGGGTTCGAATCCCAAACCAGTAGGAACTACTGGCCTCTACTCTGGAACTATTCCAGTCCGACACTGAACCCGATCCGCTCGTTCTGTAAGTCGATTTGCATAAAAGCCTAAAGCAAAATAAAACAAGTGGCCATTTTCCTCAATCGCTAAATCGCTCGGCCTTCTCGGTGACATCAACACATTCAGACAGGCTAAATCAGGAAGACCAAGGGATCCGAAATATTAATATATGAACCTCACACGCAATCACGGCTCGTTTGCGTGATTAGTAAATGGCATGTAAAGTGCGAGAGTCATTACACGAGTGACGGCTGAACTCTCGCTGCCCTCGGAAGACTGGTGATGTCATGGCGCTTCCCTCCTTTTTCTCCGATTCCACTCATTTCCGCCGGTTTCTCATCTCTTCCCCACTTCCGCAGGGTACAGACACGTCTATTTAGAGGGAATGACCGAGGCCTCCATTTTTGTCCATATCACAGTGCACGAGATCTACGGAAAGGTAAGGCCACTAATAAAGCCCAGTGTTTTGTGTTTTCACGTGTTTGTCCGAGAAAGTTCTTATGCTTTATTTATATTATATTATGGTAAGTGTGTGCGACTCCTGGGCCTCGGAAACGCTACGCAAACGTGGAGGTTAGAAATAGAGTGAATCATCTGGACGCTCAGATTTTTTATTTATTTATTTATTTATTTATTTAGACTGGATTCTGGACTGTGTGGAATTCCGGGAAACATTTTTTTTTCCGGGATTTCACAATGTCTAGGAAACCAGCAAAAATCATTCATTCTGGTGGTGAAGGCCTTTTTTTTTTTTAACATTGCAACAAATTATTATTTTCATTAATAATAACAGCGTAGGATTGCAGGAAGCGCTGGAACTCCATCCATCATTTATTTAAAGAAACTCAAATTCCTTCAGTAGATGTAAAAAAATACACTAAATATATCAAATGGAAGAATCCTCTCTGACTTTTCTCACCGTTGTCATTTATTGAAGTTCCTCCAACCTGTTTTTTACTTTCCAGTGGAGTCCTTTAGTCCTCAACCCGAGCTATACAATAATGCACTTGCTAGGTGCTAACAAGGTACCTGTGTGTTAGCGTGCTGCATGACCATGCATGAGCTGTTATACACACTGTTGACAAATTAAATGTGATTCAATGTGTGTTTTCAGTTGTGTTGGTGAGACTCTTTGTTTTTGGAGTTCTGAACGTTTGACTTTGTTTTCGTCTATTTAACGCGGACTGTTTGTGGTCTAGCGGAGAATTGTTGCCATCTGGTGGTTGAGAGTGAGAACTGCAGTTTAACTGTGTGGTGTCTAGAATTTAGTTTTTTTTTTTTTTAATTAATAATTGTTGTATTGTATTTGAGTGTGGTGACAGGTGGTATTGCATGCTATGTTTGTCTTTAAATGTTGGGTTTCACATGGGATACAGAATATCTTACTTTTGAGAATGTTTCTTTTTTTAAATAATGAGATATAAGTATGGAGGACCAACACCGCCAAAATCAAATACAAATGACAAAGGAAATAAATGTACTTATGCAGAAATAAAGATCTGAAATAGAAATATAACAGAAATATAGACGTGCAAAATACATTTATAATTACATAATACATTTGTATTATTACAACCAATAGGAAATAAATGTAACAGAAATGCATTAGTGCAAAATAAATGTATAAATACATATATAATTAAGTATGATTGATTATAATTATAAGTATAATTGATATAGATACGTAATACATTTTTTATTATAGTATTACATGTTCCTATGTTGTGATTTAAGACAGCAGATTAACTAGAAATTATTTGGAAACTGATTAGCAAAATTATGTCTTATTTGTAATTGTTAATATTAGTAAACCTAATAGGTAAAAATGTCACTGAAAGCAAATACAGTAACTAATACTAATACGTATTTATAAAACACGATAAGGTGATACACAAATGTTAGTGTACTTTAACCGAGAAGGTGTTTAATTGTTTAGTTTAGTTTAGATCAGATTAGATCAGATTCAACAATGAAATGCAGAAGGTATATTTACAAATAAGATATAAATAAATATAGGATAAAGAAATATTTAGAATATAGAACAGTGAAGTCATGAGAAAGTCGTTCTCCCCCTCAAACCAAACCAAACGAACGATTTGAAACACATTTAGCTGATTTTGTCTTCTTGTTCCTCAGGGTCGCCAGTTGCGAGGTTTCCGAGGTTTGTTCAACAGAAGCTCCAAGTCGTCAGTAGACACACATACGGGAGTTCCACCACGTAAACGTTCCATCACGGACCATCTGCTGAGACGGACGGCCAGCGCTCCGGCCAAAGGACGCAAAAAGATCAAGATGCCATTGGCCGAAGCCTCGTGTGACAGAAAGTCCCAGCCCACACCCACAGACACGGGGAGGAGAGCAGGAAGCAGACACGCCCTCCACCACCGTCCCGTCTCCATGCCTCTGGAGAAACTCCTGGACACTCACCTCATCCTGTCCTCGCCTGACCCGGGGAGCGAGGGCATCATCGGTCAGTTCAGCCAATCATGCGCTCCACTTCTGTAGGACTGTAGAGAGGTTTCGCGTTGATTATAGGGCTGCGCGATATAGCGGAAAAAATAGGATAGGATAAGACTTCATTCATCACCACTAGGGGACATTTATTTTGTAAAATGATCTTACTGTAGAGAATTTTTTTTCATCAAATCAACATCATATCAAATTTTATTCGTCACAAGCGTATACATACACGGTATGACATGATGTGAAATGTTCTCCAAAAAAAGAACAGAGTAAAATGCAATATGCAAAGAAGATCAGTAGAAATAGCAATAAACTATTTAAATTAAATAATGAGATATAAGTATGGAGGACCAAAACCGCCAAAATCAAATACAAATGACAAAGGAAATGAATGTACTTGTGCAGAAATAAATGCAGAAATATATACGTGCAAAATACATTTATAATTACATAATATATTTGTATTATTACAACCAATAGGAAATAAATGTACTTATGTATAAATAAAAGCAGAAACGCATTAGTGCAAAATAAATGTATAAGTACAATATATATGTAATTAAGTATGATTGATTATAATTGGTCAGTTCAGTCTATCATTCGCTCCACTTCTGTAGGACTTTAGAGATTTTTTGGGTCAAATATAGGGCAGAACGATATATCGGAAAAAATATCGTTATGGCGATAACAGGATGCGCGATAGGATAAGACTTTATTTATCCCACTAGGGGACGTTTTTTTGTACATTAGCAGCTAAAAGATTTTTTTAACAGAAAAACACATGGGGACAATTTCAAAGACAACAGTGAGGAAACAACAATAAAGAGATTGTGCAAAAAAAAACAACTGGTGCCAAATAAGAATGGAATGCGCAATACCTTAAATATTGTATTGCAAATATAAAAATTGCTAAATTTAGTACCCATATTGCAAACAGTTAAAAATATTGCAAAGTTAATTGATCAATGCAAAAGTGGTTTATTTGCAATAAACATGTTTTAAAAATCATTTTGAAAAATGTCCGACATAAAACTATTGTTATTTATTTTATAAAAAAAAAAGGCAAGGCAAGAACATATTTTGTTTAAAAGAGGCTCATTTTAAGACAATCTTGGTGATTGTACGGTTATAAGGCCTGAACACTTTGTTTAAAATTTTGCATTATTTATTAGTGTTTAAAAGCAGGAAAGGCAACGACACATTGTGTTTAATAGATGCTCATGTTGATCTTGATTTTACGTTTATACCGTGTGTGAATAAAATTTAATGTTTGAGAGCGATGCATTTTATCCTTGCAAGTCTATTGGTAATAATCATAGATCAATATATCTGCTGAGGTTTTTAGTCTTAATGTTTCCCTCCGAATAGACAGTTTTTAGCCCAAATTAAGCTCAATTTGATTAAAAACATATTGCCGGTTTATTTTAGTGTCATTTTAGTCCTCAGTAGTTTTATTTTAGATAGTTTTGTTTTTTTATATGGGAATATGTTATATCGCAAGCAATATCGTTATCGTAATATTCAACAGCAATATGGCATATTTGTTAAATATCGTGCAGCCCTAGTTGAAAATGTCCTAAACTGTTCCAGTTTAACATTATAGGACGTTCTTATAATGGCTCCTGTGAAGTATTCCGAATGACAGGCCTGTTAACACCTTAACTTTGCCTTTGTCTTGTTCTGTCTTTGCTGTTGTTTTTCTCTGTAGTAGAAAACTGACTAGGAAAAAAATCCCAGCAGGTAATCTTCTATACTCGGGCAGACTCATCTAAAACATCCCAGCGTTCAATCATCTGCACTCGACAACTTTTGTTATACAAGAAAAGTTGGTAATTCACCAGTGCATTATGTGAAAAAATCTGTCTGTTGGTACCTGGATGTTTCCCCTGCCGTTATTACATCTTCCTCTCACAGTCGTTCTTGGTGGTGCATTCCATTTGTCCTGTGAAAAGTGTGTGGAAGTGTTGTGTTCTAAGGCACGGGGTCTTTAACGTCGGTTAGTACTGAACGTCTCTAAATATGTTTTGCAGATTCATTTCACCGCGAGACAAGGTCCCTCTCAATGGATCTTCTCGTTGAAAAGTCTCTCTTCAAAAACACAGACGATGTTTTCTTCACGGACCAGATTCAGGACCATTACTCGGAGCCCAAAGACACAACTGAGATTCCTTACCTGGTGATTGAGGGAAGACGGGAAGGTGTGGTTGATCACGAACCATCGCGACTGGTAGAAGTCGATCCTTTGGGTCCATCTGATCCACCAGATCAGTACAACAATAGGTGGACTGGACTCTCTAAAGGAGAAACTTCTCTACGGGAGACACCTAAAAAGAACGTGTTGGGATCCAAGATAACCACATACTCCTCATCGTCTTCATCTTCTTCAGGTCTTGCCAACTCTTGTCATCTGGGGCCAGACTTACCTGATGAAAAAAGCCAAATGTCTCTCCAGGACAGTGCTCTGTCTCGTCTTATCGATGCTGTTTCTTTGGAGAATGAGGACGACACGTGTGGATCCATATCTGCTCTCATTGGTCAATTTGAGCTGACTGCCGAGAACACATCCCAAAATCTCCTATCAAACTCCCATTCGCTGAGCTTTGCCACATCGCCGAGTTACCTCCCTTTTACCAAGAGTGAAATTTCTAGCACCCCTGTAAAAGTCATGAAAACACATTCAGAGCTCCACGAGAGACCATGCAGTCCTAAAACCACAGAGCCTTCTGCCTTCACCATCTTAGACGAGGAGGTGCTTTCTCCCTCCGAGAACGGCCATTCTCAAATCAACTTCGGCAAAGACCTAGTTAATGCCCCAGTGAACAGACCATCCATTTACTCCAAGATGCCTTCAGAGTGGACCTTACAGGGAAGTGTGAGTGTGGCGTCAAGTCGAAAGCCAAGCTGTAGTACGGACTTTGTAGGGTACAGAGAAACATCACTCAACAGCACGGCATCGGACCAGTTCCTACTGTGCCAAGGCTCGGCATCCAGCAGTCTAGAGGAAATCGAGATTAACGTGGATGGGGATCCACTAGAACTGGACATTAGGAACGTTCCAAGCTCACGACCTCCCTTCTTAAAACACGCACCGAGATTCCAGCCACCCCGTTTCTCCAGACCCTTAATTCATCCTTCCCCTGTTAATTCATTCTCCAGAGACACAGCACTCCACCACCATTACTCATCACCATCACTCGCCCAAAGTCTGACCTCCAGCCCAGTCATCCAGAGCAGCTACCTTACTTGCAAAACCCAAGCAAGTAGGGTAAACAGTCACATGGACAGTTTTCCAAAGATCGGTCAAAGTGTACATCAAACGGAGGAAAGACACCAAGAGAACGGCAGACAAAACAGTCGTTTGTGCCAGCCAAAACATTCCCACAAAAGCTCTTTCCAGTCAGCAATTCTCACAAGGACTCAAGTCCCGCACCCTTTGTATGCGGACATCCCTGTACCCGACTATGGCATCGTATACCAATCAGATGAACTGGAGGACTGCTCGATTAGAAACTCATGTTTCCCACCATCCCCAGGCAAGCAGGCCTTCCCCGCACCTCCACCGCAAATCCACCCCAGGCTTTTACCATCCTCTTCAAAGTCCAAAAGCCTTGGAGACCTAACCTCAGAGGACATAGCGTGCAATTTCAAGAGCAAGTACAAGTTCATCAGTCGAAGTTTTGTCACTCCTGCAATGCGAGACCAAAGACGAACGTGTCACTTGGCAGGACGTCCCAGGTCTGCAGACCCATTAACAGAGCAGCTTCGCAAGCTCGTGACCCTGGAGCAGGACGACCTTCCACGTTCCTTTACCTCTTCCTCCCAGCCCTCGCTGAAACCCCTTTCAGTACTTCCTCCGGTCTCTCAGGGTCTCACGGACGATCCCGAAGATCCCCCTCCGTTTCTGTCCAGGAGACTTTCGTCCCGCAGTCAAAGTCGGGTACGCCACATAGCCAGTCGGGCACGCGAGAGACAGCAAGAAGCCTTCAAACAGCGCCCTCTCGAGGGAACCTCAGAAGTAGTGCTTCGCAATAAGCCTTTCCAGAATCCTCCAGCCAACAGGCACTCCACCGGTTCCTACATCGCTGGCTACCTGGACCAGCGGGCTCCGGAGGGCAGGGGGTTGCCCGAGGGGGCCTGCGCTACTCTACGCAATGGCTATGGAGATCGCTACTGTAGTGATGATTCCGTGCTTCCTCCTGACTTTTCCAGCTCCTCTGAACCTGAAGTCTACTTCCTGCTTAGGCTTTGACCGTGCGTCCGTTTTCGACTCTGCATGTGTTCCCGTCCGATACGTAGCAGGCCACAGATGCCGTTATGTTTCACAACTGGTTGGCTCTCGCCCTCACACGTGCTGGTTCTGCTGTGTCACACGGTGTCTCACGTGGTCCCTGTCATGCTCGAAAACGGTGTTGTTTAGTACGTGAGTCTTAAAGGTGAAAACGAAGTCAATAGGAGTCGAGTCATCTTTACACTTTAGGTCGTAACTCTTTTCTAGTGCGTAGTGAGGCACAGTGATTTTCACTTTTTAATCAGTCTTCCTTCTTCTGTTACTCGTACGTCCGTGTAGCTTGTACATACTTTGTTGGTGTTTCTGTCCGGGGTTTTTGGTTTTGAAGCACTGTGAGTTTAGCTGTGAGCTTACGTTCCTCTAGGAAGCAGCATGTGATCTGTGACGTTTCAGCATGACTATGCACAGACCTGTAAACGCTGTGCTCAGAGTTTGCACAGAACAGTTCGGTTGTGTGGAATGCGGTGCAACGCGTTTACTTTCTCGCTCTGACTTGCTTGCTTTCTATTGGTCGTGTGCTCAAGGAAGGTCAGAAAACTCTTCAAAAGCCGTACGGCTCAAATTTTATTTTTGTAATTGCTTTGATACGGACACGCAAATGAACATTTGTTAGAATTAATATTTGAGTCCCTTTTCAAGAAACTATGAGAACTACTTTTTTCGTGATTCAGGCATCTAGTGTGTTGTTCTTTTTATTGTTGCTCATCAAAGATGAGGGTGTACGCATTTTCCTTTCAACGCAATAAAATATGAAGTGTTTGTCATTATGTTAAACTTTGCTTTTTCCTTGAAAAACTACTGTCTGTTTTGCGTCCGTAATGAAAATGCCATCTATCCCATCATCTTTCTAAACCATCTTTTAGCCAACCAATAACAGAGCGGGACACACAGACACACATTTTCACACTCACGCACACAATTTTTCAATCTCCAGAATGGCGTTGTTATTTTAGGACTATTAATTTTGTAAATCTGAAGCCGGGAGGAAACCTTGGTGAGATCCATGCAAACTCCACACAGAAAGACACCAACTTTGACTTGAACTCGGTCTTCTCGTGGTTCTTGATGCAAAAAGTGATGCAAAAAACCAACTGCCACTTGATAAATCTACACTATAAAATATTTTTCTAATGTTTTACTATAAAATTAGGGTTCCTGCAGATGCTCGGAATCCTTGAAAATTCTTGAATTTCAATAATGTGTTTTCAAGGATTTTAAATGCAGTGCTTGAAAATGTAATCATACAACGAACATACGAACGGAGGCGGAGTTAAAACACTGATTTGTTCCACAAGTGATGACGTTTTGGTCGCCATCTTCATACAAAACTTCAGTCAACTTGAGATGTGTTCTGATTCAGCAGTGACAGACGTGATCACACGAAGTGGCGACACAAACTGTTTCCTCTGTATTATATTGATTTTATATATCAATATCAATGCACATAAAAGTTAATGCATTAACGCAGTGGTCTTCAACTTTTTTGTCGTCACGGACCGGTCGAGGTTTGATCATTTTACCAAGGCCCCGGGTGTGGGCGATGGGTAATTTCTCAGATTTTAGTATTTAATTTCGTTTTTAGCAATAATTTTATAATAATGTTAAATTTATAACAGTTGTACCAAAAGACAAGCATGAAGTGACTTAACATTTTAACTCACTGGAACCAATGAAGACAGCCATGCTATGGTATTTAAAGTTTCATTTTATATCAAATAAATCTATTTGGTTTTAGTTTTACCAACCTTTTTAAAATTACACTTGATTATATATTCTTGTTTATACTTTGAACAAAACAAGTTCTAAAGAGGTTCTTAAAACAGGACGTTTCATTAAACGTTGGAAAAAAACTTTCCCTAAATGTTTCATTTTGATTTAGGCTTTAAAAGTACATTTTACGACAACTGTCTGGTGCTGGAAAAACTTGAACATGGACCATAAAAGTCCTTGAATTAGATTATTCAGAGAGTGTAGGAACCCTGATAAAACTATACATTTGTGTGTTCCATGTTTAAAACGACAACAACTGTTTGGAAAAATAGAACAGATCGATAACAACGCAACCTTATTCCATCCTGTCCATGTGGCTCAGGTGATCTTCGCAATTAGCAATCGAATCATTTAGCAAATGCAGATTTGTTATTGTCTTACTGGAAATTACAAAGCGTCCCAGTATGGAGGCATCTAAGCGTGAACTCATCGTAAATTATTCAGTCATTATCTTTAATCCGGAGACTCGTCATTAGTTCATCTCCACTCGCTGTTTTTCCAAAGCTCTCGGAGGATCACGATCATAAGAAAAATCTGCTCTTGCACTCACGACAGTGACACGACAGACAAACTCAGGACGGTGCCAATGTCAGGACGCATCATCTCAACCCTGGCGCTTCTGCTGTGGGCATCAGGCTGTGAGTCTGGCACGGAGCAATGCCTGAACCTGGAGACTCCACCACACACCTACGGGTTCTACCAAGATGGAGACGTGATCATCGGTGCGCTCATTGGCATCTTCTCCGTGCCGGGCTACGTTGACCACAACTTCACCAGGACGGGTGAACTTCTGCCATGCTCGGGGCAAGTCTTACGTCTTCCACTTTTCTGTCTTGTGGATTTGTTTATGTATACTGTATGTTGGTCGGTTTTTGTGATTTGTGTCAGTGTACTTAACATGTCGAGAGTATTTCCTACAGGACTAAACAAACCAAAATACAACCACAACCCAACTGGACCAAACCAATTTAACCCTCCTGAGTTCGGGTCAAATTGACCAGTGTTTAAAGTTTAAAGGTGAAAAAAATACTTTATAAGTGTTCTTTCACGTTGAAAGTTCTCCTGCTTGTCTGAAAAAAAAAAATGTTTCACTTGACATATTTGTAACACCAGCTACATGTCTTTGTTGCAAAGATAATGTTTGGGTCAGTTTGACACTTTGGACAAAATAGAAGCTAAAAAGAGTCAGAAAGATCAAATACTATTTGTTTCCTTGCAACAATGAGACATAATACACCACTGTCTCTCTCTCTCACACACACACACACACACACACACACACACACAGTATCTTTGTAATGTAAACATGTAGCGTGGTGTTGCATTATGTAACTGAATCATTAATATAACTTTATATGATAAAGTTTCAAAGTGAAAAAATGTATTTTTAGAATATTTTTCAACTTTGAAAGCGGGTCAATTTGATCCTGAAAGAGAGTTAAAGTGTCCCATAATTGCCAAGATTGTCAATAATTGCCAACACATTTCACTACATGTTGTACCACGCATAATTTGTATGTGACAAATACAATTTGAATTTGATTGAAATAGTTTTTAAAAAAGAATGTGTCAGACAAAACATGGAAAATTTCGTTTTTAATTAATATTTTGCTCAGCTGGTTTGTATTTCCCAGTACAATGTTTAATTGCGCGTAACTGTCTATTGCCAGTTTTCAGACTCGTCCGTACCGGTGGGTTCAGGCTGTGTTGTTTGCCGTTGAGGAGATTAACCGGACCCCGTCTCTGTTGCCGGGGGTCAAGCTGGGCTTTCACGTGATGGACAGCTGCAATCGACACCCCTACAGTCTGAAAGCCGCCTTCTCCATGATCGCTGGAGGAAACCATCCCTGTCCCACAACCAAACCAGCCAAGATCATTATTGGGGATTCTTCTTCTACTCCCACCATTGTTCTGTCCAGCACCTTGAGTCCATTAAACTTCCCAGTGGTGAGTCAGATACACTATATTATCAAAAGTATTGGATCATCTGCCTTGACTCACATGAACCTAAGTGCCTTCCCATCCCTAACCCATAGACTTCAATACGATGTCGGTCCACCTTTTACAGCTATTACAGCTTCAACTCTTCTGGGAAGACTGTCCACAAGGCTGAGGAGCAGATTTATGGGAATATTTGACCATTCTTCTGAAAGCGCATTGGTGAGGTCACACGCTGATGTTGGGTCAAGCTTTGGGATGATGTTGGATCACACACTGATGTTGGGTCAACTTTTCAGATGAATTAGCCTGAAGAATTTTTGACCATTCTTCTAAAAGTGCATTGGTGAGGTTTTTGACCAATAAGAATTTTTGACCATTCTTCTGAAAGCGCATTGATGAGGTCACACACTGATGTTGGGTCAAGAAGGCCTGGCTCTCAGTCTCCGGTCTAACTCATTCCAAAACTTTACCCAACATCAGCGTGTGACCTCACCAATGCGCTTTCAGAAGAATGGGCAAAAATTCCTATAAATCTGCTCCTCAACCTTGTGGACAGTCTTCCCAGAAGAGTTGAAGCTGTAATAGCTACAAAAGGTGCACCGACATTGTATTGAAGTCTATGGGTTAGGAATTTGATGGCACCTGAGTTCATATGTGAGTCCAGGCAGGAGACCCAATACTTTTGATGATGTAGTGTAACCAATTACCGTATACGGCATTTGAATGAATGAACTTTATTGATCCCACATTGGGGAAATGTTCACGTATGTGTACACTACAGTATATATTTTTTTACTTTCCAGATCAGTTACCTGGCCAGCTGCCCTTGTCTCAGTGACCGTGTAAAATATCCGAACTTCTTCCGCACCGTCCCCAGTGACGCCTACCAGGCTCGTACCATGGCCCACATGGCCAAGCGCTTCGGCTGGACCTGGGTGGGAGCCGTGGTGGCCAACACAGACTACGGCCTGGGTGCGTTGCAGGCTTTTGAGAAGGAAATCAAGGGCACGGAGATCTGCTTGGACTTTGTCCGAACGCTTTCCCGGGAGCGAATAGTCAGGGACGCGGTTCTGGCAGCCAAGGCGGTGCAGGAGTCTTCGGCTCGCGTGATCATCGTGTTCGCCTGGTACGGAGATGTGGAGGTGTTCCTCACGGAGCTGACACGCAGGAACGTGACCGGCCGATTGTTCCTGGCCAGTGAGATCTGGAGCACCAGTGACTCTCTCCTCAACAACCCCAACCTTCTCCGCATGGCACGGGGAACTGTGGGCGTGGCTTTACGAGGCGTCACTCTTCCGGGGTTTGAGGAGCACATCCAGCAGCTTCGTCCCAGCCGCTTCCCCGCCGATGTCTTTCTGGGAACGTTTTGGGAAAACACCTTCGGCTGCAGCCTGAGCCAGAGCTCCACCTCGGCTTACGGGACGTCCTGCAGTGGGGCAGAAGGTCTGGAGCAGGTGAAGAGTCGCTTCACTGATGTTTCTGAGCTGAGGGTGACCTATACGGTTTACCTGGCGGTGTACGCCGCCGCTCACGCCCTGCACTCGCTGTTGGGATGCGCTGCGAAGAACGGATCGTGCTCTTCTACAGACGCCGTAACCCCAGAACAGGTGTGGAGAGGTTTTTTTTTTTACTCATTCAGACGTTTTTTTGTGTACGTGACGAAATTGTTTTTGAGTTGTAAGTTTTTTTTTTTTTTACTTTATCTTCACATTTAGGGTTTATTGTTACAATTGAAAATGCAGAGATAACAAAAATAAAATTCCCAACTTGAATGTTATTATTATAATTTTCAGTCGTTTTTATTTATAATTTTTTAAAGTGGTAATTACTGTCTGTCTGCCTTGATTTATGTCTCTCTTTCTTTCCCTATTCCAATCTCTCTCTCTCTCTCTCTCTCTGTTTCTCTCTCTCTCTCTCTCTCTCTCTCTCTCTCTCTCTCTGTTTCTCTCTCTATTTCTCTCTTTCTCCATTGCCTTTTTTTGTTTCTCTTTTAATTTCTCTGTTGCTCTCTTTTATCTTTTTCTCTAGAGCTCTCTTCATGTCTCGCTTTTACTCGTTTTTTTTAATCACTTTCTTGATCACAATGTATGTCATATCTCTTACTTTATCCTACTCATTTCTCTATCTCTCTTTCTCTCTGTTGCTTTTTTTTATCTCTGTTTCTATCTCTCTCTCTTTCTCTGTTGCTCTTTTATCATTTTCTGTAACTCTCTCTTCCTCGCTTGCTTTTACTCTCTCTCTATTTTAATCACTCGTTTGCTCTCATTTTTTTTAATCACTTTCTTGCTCTCTATGTATTTCATATCTCTTATTTTATCTTACTTAGCGGTATTTCCCCCTCTCTCTCTTTCTCTACTATTTTAGGAGACAGGAGAATGCATCCATCTACATATATAACTTTGAACTTTAAATAATGCATTACAAAACCACATTTGTATTGTTTTTTTTTTTTTTTTTTTAGCTTTTAAAGCACCTGAAAACAGTTCATTTCACGACCAGCTTGGGAGAAGACTTCTTTTTCCAGAACGGAGATGTGCCACCCTTCTACGATCTGGTCAATTGGCAAAGCTCTGAAGACGGTCAAACACTTTCATACGCCGTCATAGGAAAAGTGGAAGGCGACCAGCTCATCATTAATGAATCGGCTATTACATGGCCCGGAGAGTCTGGGAAGGTAAAAAATATTATCTGGTGATTTGAGAACAATATGGTTGAGAGTCGTAGTGGGTAAAGTGTCATATCATGGCCAGAGTTTATATACGTAGGAATTTAATGTTGTTGCAATGGCACCTCGCAGATAAATAGACAAATATGAACTTGAACTTGAAATCAAAAAAGATCAATAAATGCCAGGGAATAAAAATGGGTCTTCAAACATGATTTAAAAGTGGACAATGTAGGTGCCTGCCTATTCTTTCTACTATTCTACTTTCTACCATTTCTATTCTCACAATTGCAGGTCCCAGTGTCGGAATGTTCTGCGGAATGTCCGCCCGGGACACGTAAAGGCGTTCGGAAAGGCTTTCCCATCTGCTGCTTCGACTGTTTGCCTTGTGCCGAGGGCGAGATGAGCAACGCTTCAGGTGTTTGAGAGAAAAACCCCAGGAAAGAACGAACATAAGAACCTCTCTCTTCTCCAGGTTCCTCAAACTGCTACCGCTGTCCCAAGGAATTCTGGTCCAACGTCTTCAGAAACGAATGCCTCCCTCGTGAGATCGAGTTCCTCTCCTTCAAGGAAACCCTGGGCATCTCATTGGCCGGGGTAGCGGTGTCCGGGGCTGTGGTCACGGCGATGGTGGCCATCATCTTCCTCTACCACAGGAACACTCCAATAGTGAAGGCCAACAACTCTGAGCTGAGCTTCCTGCTGCTGGCCTCGCTCAAACTCTGCTTCCTGTGCGCGCTGATCTTCATCGGCCGTCCGTCCGTCTGGTCCTGCAAGCTTCAGAAGGCCGGATTCGCCATCAGTTTCGTCCTCTGCATCTCCTGCATTCTGGTCAAAACTATCGTGGTTCTGGTCGCCTTCCACTCGGCGAAACCGGGTTCCTCGGCTCTTATCAAGTGGTTCGGACCTCGGAGGCAAAGAGGAAGTGTCCTGCTCTTCACCTGCGTCCAGGTGGTCATATGCTCCGTTTGGCTGCTTTGCCGGCCTCCCTCACCTCACCAGAACTTTCGGCTCCATCGGTCCAAAGTCATCGTGGAGTGTGCGATCGGGTCGTTCGTAGGGTGGGCTTGTGTTCTCGGCTACGGTGGACTTCTGGCGGCGGTTTGCTTTCTCCTGGCCTTCCTCGCCCGCAAACTTCCGGACAACTTCAACGAGGCTAAGTTCATCACCTTCAGCATGCTGATCTTCTTCTCGGTGTGGATCGCTTTCGTGCCGGCCTACGTCAGCTCTCCGGGGAAGTACAGTGTCGTCGTGGAGATCTTCGCCATCTTGGCCTCGAGTTTTGGACTCCTGCTTTGCATCTTCCTCCCCAAATGTTACATCATTTTGCTCAAGCCTGAAAATAACAACAGGAAGTTCCTCATGGGCAAAGCGTCATAGCCCGGACCGTATATATTTTGATTTTATTTCTCTGTAGTAAAGCAGTTTTTAGATGACATCTAGTTCATTGATTTGCTCAAACATGTTGTAGGAATTAAAAGTAGAACGCATTTTTGTGATTTACTTTATTATAATTTATCAATGAACAATTCATTAAAATACATGGATATTGGTGAAACATTCGCGTTTAGAAAATGAAGAGATGGCAATTTAGTCACAGTTAACATCCTTAGATGATAATGTAAAAGTTACAATCTACACTGAAATCAATAAAACGGAAATTCAAATTGTCTGTGTCTGAAAACAATTTGTGTGTGTGTGTGTGTGTGTGTGTGTGTGTGCTGTCAATACATTTCTAAATGCATTTGAAAAACATACTCTTCATTTGTAACACTTCAAACTTCACATTAGATTGTCAAAATCTATTCGGCTGTTTTATTAGAAGTGTCTCTTCCCATGATGGCTCTTTTAGTGTTTCTTTCTGGATGTAAGATTATTATGTAGCATTTTGGGGCAAAAATGGCCACCAACAAACCAAAACTAGAAGCCAGAATGGCGAAGGCCTCCACAGCTACAGAGTATTTCCCTGGTGAACTCACATACGCTGGAACAAACGTGATCCACACGGCACAGAATATCAACATGCTGAAGGTGATGAACTTTGCTTCGTTGAAATTGTCCGGGAGGTTCCTCGCCATGAAGGCCAAGATGAAGCTGATGGCTGCGAGA
>MU204326.1:1396797-1409717 GCA_017309775.1 Paedocypris sp. Pulau Singkep | reverse complement strand
TCTGGCCTTTCTGGCTCGGAAGTTGCCGGGTGATTTTAACGAGGCCAGGTACATCAGCCCACGCTGCAATCCAGAATGATCTTAGACTGCTGATACCTGCTGTTTCTGTGAGGGAACGGTGGAGACACCAGCAGCCAGACGCTGCAGATCACAACCTGGACCAGAGTGCAGCAGAAGATGATGATCCTCTGCTGTGTGGGACCCAACCACCTCATGACGTTCTCTCCGGGTCGGGTGGCCGTGAAAGCCGCCAGCACCACTAAGGTCTTGCCCAGGATGCAGGAGATGCAGAGGGAGAAGGTGATGCTGAAGGCCGTGTGCCGCAACATGCAGGACCAGCGTGTGGGTTTCCCGATGAAGACCAGCGCGCAGAGAAAACACAGCGTCAGAGAGAACAGGATGAAGAAGCTCAGCTCCGAGTTATTGACGCGCACTATAGGAGTCGCTTTGTGGAGAAGAAATATCACCAGAACTGTGAGAGTCAGAAAGGCTCCCACTACAGCCACCACGCTCAGAGTGATTCCCATTGCATCATGGGACAGAAACTCAACTTCCATTGGGATGCACGACGTTCCGTTGAGATTGGACCAGTGGTCGTCCGGACATGGCAGGCAGTTTATCGCATCTGTGGGTGAAGGATCATGTCATGATGACCTTTTAAGAGGATTTTAGAGCTCACCTGTCTGGTTACTGATCTCACCAACATCACATGGAACACAGTCAAAGCAGCACAAAGGCTGGCCATGGCGTACGACCTTCCGCAGTCCTGGAACGCAAGCACCACTGCACACCGACACGGGGATCTGCAGTGAACACGAATGCTTGGAGTTTAGAGAGAAGGCTAGTGGAGAAGATCAATCAATGACACGCTTCAACCAACAGATGGCAGTGAAGGACAGTCAACACCTCGCCTTGTTCTGTCTGCTAGACCACACGATCTTCTCCTCCTCAACCATCAGTTTCCCCCGTGAAAGCTGGGCACCATCATAGAGACCCACTTTCACAAACTGGACATCTCCATGAGTGTGTCTCTGCCAGTTGATCAAGTCATAGGACGGGATGGAGTCTCCTTTTGTGTCGAAGTTGATCTCTTCTCCAGAAATGGAGAACGAGACTTCTTGTAAGTAATGCTGAAGCTTTCGAGAAAAAAACGAAAAACACAGACTGGATAAATACGCAAATATGGGCAACAAAATCTACTTTAATTTGCCATGTTGCCAAAAAATATGGGTTTGGGGAAATTTTGACATTTTTCGTATTTTTTAACAGACTCTTTTTCCTATTTTTGAACACTTGGACATTTGACTATTGTTTTCCCGAATCCGCACAGCGACTTTGCGTTGGTCTTGAGCTAATAAAAGCGCCACATGAATAAACTTGAACTTGAAACTATGAACTCCTAAAAATCACACCTGCCATGGGAAGACATTATGGATGTCTGCGCAAGAGAAGTTCCGGAACGGACCGTTTCCAGAGGCACAGTGAACAAGGTTGTGAAGAGAATGGGCGAAGGCGTACACCGCTTTATACACGTTGTAGGTCACACGAGTGCTGGAGGTGTTCATGTACGCAGAATGCTCATGTCGGAGGGTTTGTGTCCCCGTGCAGGAAGGTAAAGGACTGCTTGAATTCAACATGGAGGGTGAACAGCCGTACAAAGCCTCCCAAAGCTCCACAACTTGCCGGTTATTTGGGTAGTTCTCCGGAGTCACTGTTCTTAAATAATCCTGCAGACCGGGAATGTGGCCTTGGCGAATGGCAAATCCGATGGTGCCTTGTAGAAACGAATACGACTCGGCTAATATCGTGGCCGTAACCCAAGCTTCACTCGCAATCCACTGGATTCCTGTGATGTTCTGAGTCGAGAACTCCCGCAGAAACGGGTAAAACTCCCCTTCCCCGGAAAAAACGACAACCACCTTGGCTGTGGATTCCTTCATGACTTTGAGGATCTTCAGCACCTGCTCACGTGAATAGTCTTTAGGGATCATTTCATGATAAGCCAGGCAGATATCAGTGCTCTCGATTTCTCTCTTCAGACCCTGCAGAGCAAACCTGCCGTAGTCGTGATCTTCCGTCACAACTCCGATCCAAGTCCAGCCAAACTTCCTAAGCAGTTGTGTGATGGCTTTGACCTGAAAATCATCACTGGGGACCACTCGGAAAAAGGTGGGAAACTGCTCGCGGTCACTTAAACAAGAGCAGGTCGAGAAGTAGCTGATCTGAGAATAAAAACAGAGCTTGGTCAAATACAGACGAAGAACACGAGCTTTATTGTATTACCATGGGTATTCGGAAGGGCTGAAGAGTTCTGGAGACAACTATAGATTGAGAGGATCCAGATTCCCCTACCAATCCCAACAGAGGAACGGTAGCGGAACAAACAGATCCGTGAGCCACGTCGTTCCCGTTGAGAACGGCTAGCACGGCTTTCTGAGCTTTGACCGGAGTGGCACAGGAATCGAAGATCCGATACGCAAGAGTGTGATTGGGCAGCAGGTCCCTTCTGTGGTTTATCTCCTCCACTGCTAGTTTCATAGCAAGAGCCCAGCGGAAAGCTCTCGGGTCAAACCTGCGGACAAACACACGGCAGGAATATATTTGACTATATAGGCACCAGAGCACAGTAGAGAATACCCTTGACACTGTGCTGCTGAAGGTCTGGAGAAGAAGTCTATAGGTGGCATTTCGACTCTATAATGCAGAGGGAAGATTCCTCCCAGTGTGAAGTCTCCACGTGTCAGGAACACTGGTTGATCAAAGTCTCCGCGCTGGTGGCAATCACCCTCAGAAAGGGCTGAGAGCAGGTTAACCGAATGAATAAAGAGGACACATATCTTGACTATAAAGTCCATGATGGAGGAAAGTGTGTGATGCTTCCCTTCTTCCTCTCTTCTTTATAGGCTCATGTATCTCCAGTGACGTCACTTTGGGTTTAAGATCAGCAGGCGCCTACAACAATAGCCATGATGCAGGTATGGATGTATTTAAGCACATGAAAGCAAACACATTCAATACAAGTTTTAAAGCACTTTTATTATTAATTTACAAATTTTACTTGCTTTTAGACAAGTTTTTGGAATTTGTGTTTGCTTACTATAATAATAATAATAATAATTAATAATTATTATTTTTAATTGTATTACTTATAATATTAATAATTGTTATTAGTATTGTTGTTATTATTACCTTAATAATAAAATTATTATTATTATTATTATTAATAATAATAATACATTAATACTATTAGATGCATACATGATAACTATTAAGGGCTCCATAATTTTGTTTATTTATATTTATGAGCATTTTTCCTATCAATTAAAACTATTAACTATTAATAAAACAGTAATTTAAAGTTTTTTGGAAAATTTGAGCTATTTTACTGAACATTTTGTACAGAGCATTATAAATTGCCCCTGCAGACGAGTGACTGTGTATATGGAGGGAATAATCTGTGCAAAACATGAAACATAATTATTGGCACAATTGAAGTGACTGAGGGAGATGAAGTGATCAAGAACAGTTGATCGTATCGTAACAGTTGTTACCGTATATAACTTTTATTATATTGAATAAAATACTCATTATATAATATAAATGCTCTAAGAATACGGCATTATCTTTTTCTGCGGTGGAAAGTATGGAATCAGATTAGTGCCGTAAACGTACATTTCTAATGCACGAACAAAAACGTTTCACGTACATTTGTTTTTTTATTTCTTGCGTGCAAATTTGCTTGTTTGTTTTTTCTTAACGTTTGCGTTTGAAACTTTTTTTTCCGCTTCAGATTTTTCTTGTTTTTTTTTTCGTTTCGATTTCTGGCCACGTTTCACGTGAGGGCGGAGCTTACTTCAGCAAGTTGCATAAACCTCCACACTAGATGAAGAAAGACCGTGGTGAACTACTCTACTCTTGTGACTCGTAGAACTAGAATCCAGAAGCAGTGCAGTTCCAGAAAGCTCAGGAAGCTCGTTTTTTTCTTCCTCTGAAGAGTTTCAATCAGGATGATGAAATCTGTTTTTCTCACGTAGTAGAGAAGCTCTTGGGCTTTGTAGGTCATTACTCTAGTGTTGAGGATGGATTTTTTTTCCTTTTCACACACAATTAATAGTCCAGAGTGGCTGTAATCTGTAATAAAATGCATCACGCAAATGACCAACAATCAACAATTAATCAGACGGACCTTTCTGTAGGAGGATCTGTTACCTTTACACATTTATGGGAGATATTCCACCATTCTTTCAAAACACTAAGTGTAATACACTACCAATTACACCACTGCTAAAATCATTTATACACATACGTTTGTATCCATGAGAGACATTGATAACATACAAAACATTTATTCACATTTAAAGAAGTCAAAAGTTCACTGAACACTCCAAGACAGAAGAAGAAAGAAGAAGAATACCCTTTATTTATCCCAACAATGAGAAATGTACATTTTACAGCAGCCACATTGGTAAACAGTAAATAGAGATAAGGAATATTAATGAAAAGATATATAAACATATTGTTGTTATGAAACGTATAACCAGTGACATTGAAAGGCCTGGTTTAGATATCAGATTAACATTTCTGACAGCAGACGGGAGACTTATGTAGAAAAAAAAAATAGAATAATTATATATAGACATGTAACTATTATGTCATCATAATAGTCTCCATCTGTGTGCAAGAGCATCAAAATATACTCACGTTTAGCAGATTAGGTCACACACAAAGTCATCTGTTGTTCCAAACATTGTACTGCGTTTCTACAGAAAATGCACTAAACAAATTAAAGTAAAAAAACATGTCTTTTTTGTCACATTGACAAAAGTAAATATTGATGAAAGCAATCATACAGTTGTCAGGGGTTTCATTTCACCAATTCCGAGCTTGACATGAACAAACGTGAGAGATTGATAGAACAAAGCAAAGCCACACGTGTAATCAACCGTTGAGCGTCGGCCGTTTTAGTAGCGATCCAGCAATAAAAGGCCCTGCAGATGGAGAGCAAGAAGACACTCGAGAAAACACTCACTTCAATCTTAGGACATTGAAGAGAAGAGGGAACAGACGACAAACCCGAATCTTGTCATTACTTACAAATATTCAACACATTTACACAGAAACAGACTCAGTTGAAACGGCCTTAGTTGTCATGACAAGAATTAAGCAACTTAACTCAACTTGAAAAAAACAACTTACTCTACCAAAAGTTTCGATTTAAGATAAAAATACAAGTAAAAGATACAAGTAGAAGATACAAGTAAAAATGCAGCCAGAGAACTGTGGCCGATACGCAAAACCACCAAACAAAATGCCAAATCCCAGGTAGGCAACAGCCGTTTAAATAGGTGAACTCTGTACTTTAATTGGTGGTAAGCAAATCAGGGGGTGGAGTCAAATTAGCATTTTCCCACATGTGCTCCATGACAATAATATACGGCCTTGTTTGGTGTGGACATGTTGTCACTCCTCCAAACTGAAAAAAAAAAAACATTTGTTTGGAACTATTTCATAATCTGTTGTCATTTGGCATGTGCTTGTTCACTAGAATTCTCACTATTTGCAGAGAAATAAGAGAGAAATTTTAGAATAATGTATCTTTTAGAAAATCTATCTATCTATCTATCTGTCTGTCTGTCTGTCTGTCTCTATCTATCAACCCACCCATCCATCCCTATATATAAATGTTTATAATTGTGAATAAAGCAAAAAATGTAAGCTGCTGAAATGATTACGGTTGCTGAAGTGAAGTTGAATTCATAAATTGTATTTTATTTTAAAGCAATTTTATGTTATTTTCAGACATGCTATTAAAACACTCAAATAATAAAAACACAGTGCCAATTTAAAATAGTTTATTTAATTAGGTAAATGTTTAGTTTTGCATAATGTTGCCTTCACATCATTTACAACTTGTAAACTTCACAAATAAAACTATTTTTTCATCATGCTCTTTTTGTCATTTCTTTCAGGTTTAAACAGCACAATATAACATTTAGGCACAAAAATGCAAAGCAACAGGCCGAAGGCGGACGCTAGAATAGCAAAGACGTGCACAGCGATCATGTACTTTCCACGTGAGCTGACGTAAACCGGGATGAAGGTGATCCACACCGCGAAGAAGATCAGCATGCTGAACGTGATGAGCTTGGCTTCGTTGAAACTGTCGGGAAGTTTCCTGGCCAGAAAGGCGATAAAGAAGCACAGGGAGGCTAAAAAGCCAATATAGCCCAGTACACACCAGAACCCCACCTCAGATCCCACGGCACATTCCACTATGATGGTGGCGCTCAGGAACTTTGTGTTGTAAGAGGCCGTAGGCGGTTTGGTGGACAACCACACGAGGCAAATAAAGGCCTGAACGCAAGTGCAGAGGAAAACGCTGAGTCTCTGCTTGGCCGGACCGAACCACTTCATGACGTCACTGCCGGGCAGAGTGGCTCTGAACGCCATCAACACCACCACGGTCTTGGCCAGAACACACGAGATGCAGAGAGTGAACGTGACTCCGAAGGCCGGGTAGCGGAAGCGGCACAACCAGTCCGTGGGTTTCCCCAGGAACGCCAAGCCCACCAGGAAGCAGGCGCAGAGGAACAGCAGAAGCCAGAAGCTCAACTCCATGTTGTTCCCACGTATGAGCGGAGTCTCTCTGTGCGTCACAAACACGCCGAGAACCGCTAATGTGGAACACGCCCCCAACGCCGACACGGCCCAGAGGACGATTCCCAGCGGCTCCTGGAAAGACAGGAAGTCTAGAGATTTGGGAACACAGCGGTCTCGGGCTTCGTTGGGCCACGTGTCCTCAGAGCAAATCAAACACTCCACGGAGTCTGTGAAGGAAACGGGAGATGAGGCTGGACTGTGGGTTTCCCTGGAGCGTGTGTGTCACACCTGATTGGTTACTGATCTCTCCCTCTGCACACGGAATGCAGTCGAAGCAGCAGACCGGCCTTCCTTTCTGCTGGGCTTTCCTAGAGCCGGACACACAACTCTCACTGCACGAGGACTCTGACGCCTAATGACCCATCGGGGGAGAAGAAGGAGGATGGAGGTGTGATGGAGATCGGAGGTTTGAATCTGAGTCTAGATGCTCGCAATCACCAAAACAGTTTCAACAACGACGTAACGGAAACTCTGTGTCTGAAAACGAAACAGTGGCACGTTTCCGTGATCATTTGGTGGAACTGGATCAGTAGAAAACACATCCAGGAGTATCTGCTGACGAGTGGCACTCCACACACCTTTTCTCCTCTGTGCCACATGATGAGGGACTCGTTGATCACGAGGTCTCGCTCTTCTGGGAGGGAGGCGTCATAGAAGCCCACCTTCACCAGCTGAAGCCAGCCACTCGCCCCTCGCTGCCAGTTCATCAGGTCGTACGAAGCTATGGGGTCTCCGTTGTCATCAAAGCGAATCTGTTCTCCTAATGTGGTGAAGTTTGTCCGTCTCATGTAGTACAAGAGCTTGGATTCAAGGTGGGAGACAGACACACATCGTGTTTAATAGAATACGGAGGTACATTTCAACACAGTGAATCTACGGCATTTAACCTTTCTTCCATGTCTTTAATCGGAACTAGTTTTAGACTTGTAAGCGGACAGAAACTGGGACACACCTGCCGTGGTCGAACGGGATTCAGACTTCCACACGTGCCATTGTGAAACGGACCTTCTCCCGGGACACACACACTCATGTCTTTCAGCGCGTGTGCTATGAGATACACGGCCTTGTAGACGTTGTAGGAGACTCTGAGCTGTGACACGTCTGTGTAAGTGGAATCCACCTCATCCAGACTCTCTCCACCGCTGCAGGACGACCAGTTCTTAGCTGATTCCTCATGAACGTGAGTGTTTGAAGAGCCATTGAGGCGACAGTGGAACGTCTCTTCCCAGAACTCAGACAGAAAATTACTCGTGACGGCAATAGAAGCGTTTACCGCCTTCAGGAATCTGCCCAGGTTTGGAATATCAGCTCTCCTGATGGCGAATCCCAGAGTTCCCTTCAACAGGCCGCTGTAGTCCTCCCAGAGAGCTTTAGACGTGGCCCAGGCTTCACTGGCGATCCACTGGAGATGAGTCACGTTTTGCCGTTTACACTCTTTCATGATGCCGTGCAGATATGATTCCACAGTGAAGCTTATGATCACGGTGGCAGAAGAAGATTTTAAAACGTTCACCAGCTCTTCTGCAGCTTCTTGCGTCAGTGCAACAGGATAAATATGAACGAAAGCAGGACAGATGTGGAACCTCTCGGACTCCTTCAGGAAGAGCTGGATAGCGAAGCGAGCGTAGTCCGTGTCCACGCCGATGACTCCAACCCACGTCCACTTGAAGTGACGGAGCAGCTTCACTAAAGCCTTAATCTGAAACAAGTCGCTCGGCATGGTGCGCATGAAGGCTGGGAACTCTCTCTTGTTGCTGAGGCAAGAACACGACGCAAAGTAGCTCACCTAACATCGATGAAGACACAAGTATGGGAAAATGTAAAACAAATTACTTACATATGTATTAATGGACAAAATGATTCTGTAATGCATGTCATATACGATGAACAAAATCCTGTAACTTCTTACTAAAGGTATGTTAAAGGAGTGTAGAGTCCTGAGAACGGCCATCGAAACTCCAGACGAAGCTTCTCCAACAATTACCGGACTCGGCTGCGTTTGAACGTCTTCGCAGCCTGTTCCTCTGCTGCTTTCTGGCTGTCCGTTAACCAGAAGAACCGACACTGGTATGTCGTCCCCACTGTCCCGGATGTGGTAGCCAAGATAAAGGTTGGGCAGAAGATCTTTCCTCTGATTAATTTCCGTCACAGCAAATATCATGGTCTGCATCCACCTCAGTGCTCTGGGAGTGAGGCTGAAACACATTTATCAAAACACTACTTGGTTACGTGCAGAATGGAAAGCTTTATTTAAGACATTTACCGACATTTAAAGAGGGAGTAGAAACAAGAAAGAAATCACACACAATTTATACTCGATGGGTTTGGGTTTGTCTCTGAAGGAAGACACCACTGGTATGGTGCTGGTATGTAAAGGAAAGATTCCTCCCAGAACAACATCCCCCTCTTGATAAAAGCTGTACACGTCTTCATCTCCCTGATAGACGCACGTGTTCCTGCCCTGACACTGAACACCGGTGCTGAGCAAAAGACTCAAAACCACGTTGAGGAGCGCCATTATCCACTCAGACTTGTCTTGTGAGAGCATCAATAAATAGTCAGAGATAAAGGGATGGACCTGTTTGTTCAAGAACAACCAATCAAATCACCAACAAATGCAACTCCCCCTTTTACTGGTGTTTTTACTCTCTAGGATTGAAAAGGTAGGTAGCTTACCTAACAACTTTGGTAAATTTGTAACTTTTTTTAATTTTTTTGTGGACTTTGTAACAATTGGGTCGTTTTTTTACAAACCAACGAAGTTAAAAAAAAAAAAAAAAAAAAAACGCAAAAAAAATTAATGTTTGCAGTAACGTTAAGGTTTTTTTTTAAGGTTAGATCAGCGCATTCAAAGCTTTCTACGTACCTGCTATAAAAACACAAATTACTATGATGTTACATACGTATATATGCATACCATATATACATACAGTATATACAGTACAGAATTTTTGAAAAATTATTTTGTAGGGGGGCTAATAATTTTGTCCTCAACTGTATGTGTTTGCTGAGTGTCGTCTTCTGGTTTGAAACACACACAAACACACACACACTTCAGAATAAAATCCTTTTTCAGATGTCAGAGTTGATAGCAGACTTACTTTACCGTTGTGTTTCCTCACTCATTCTCCCTGTTTATTTTATGTTTCTTTTAAACTCGACTTCTGCCTGACTCACATCCACTGTTCTAGTGCAGGTAGTAGACGCCATTTTTAAAACTTTATTTTGCCATTTTTTTCCCCCCAATGCTTTGTGATTGACGTAATGGGCTGGGTTAGAGTACGGGGGAGGGGAAGGGGAATATTTTGATGCTTCGGGTTAGATTAAGGAGAGAGAGAACGAAGAGGTGGGGTGGGATGGTTCAGTCACAAATCGTTTATAAATTGGAAGCCACTGACATATTCGTCACTAATGGCACTGCTTTATGTAACCCTGTATGTGTTTTATTTTATACTTTGTGTTAATGTAAAGTGTCAAACTGCAGGAAGTGAAATGTGTTTTTACCAAGGAGACCAAGATACTGTTTCATTTTACCAGGCGGGAGATGTAGTTCTTGGAGGTCTTTTCCCTTTGCATTTCAGCCCTGTATCAACAGTACATCACTTCAGAACTAAACCCAATACGACAAAATACAACTTGTGTGTATTTCTCTCTAGAGATGTGTTTCTGCCGTTTTTAAATCATGCAGTCTTTTAAACTAATCTGGTTTGCCAAATGTGTTGCAGCTTCACACCACGAGCACTGAGGTGGATGCAGACCATGATATTTGCTGTGACGGAAATTAATCAGAGGAAAGATCTTCTGCCAAACTTGACTTTGGGCTACCACATCCGGGACAGTGGGGACGACATACCAGTGTCGGTGAAAAGGTCTCTTCTTCTGGTTAACGGACAGCCAGAAAGCAGCAGAGGAACAGGCTGCGAAGACGTTCAAACGCAGCCGAGTCCGGTAATTGTTGGAGAAGCTTCGTCTGGAATTTCGATGGCCGTTCTCAGGACTCTACACTCCTTTAACATACCTTTAGTAAGCCATGTGGGACTTTTCCCCAAACTTTTCAATGCCTAATGAATTTGATTGTTTTAACTAATGTATAGGCTGCACTTCAAAAGACATGGGTCCCTCAAAAGTTGCTTTTCTGTCTTCATCGATGTTAGGTGAGCTACTTTGCGTCGTGTTCTTGCCTCAGCAACAAGAGAGAGTTCCCAGCCTTCATGCGCACCATGCCGAGCGACTTGTTTCAGATTAAGGCTTTAGTGAAGCTGCTCCGTCACTTCAAGTGGACGTGGGTTGGAGTCATCGGCGTGGACACGGACTACGCTCGCTTCGCTATCCAGCTCTTCCTGAAGGAGTCCGAGAGGTTCCACATCTGTCCTGCTTTCGTTCATATTTATCCTGTTGCACTGACGCAAGAAGCTGCAGAAGAGCTGGTGAACGTTTTAAAATCTTCTTCTGCCACCGTGATCATAAGCTTCACTGTGGAATCATATCTGCACGGCATCATGAAAGAGTGTAAACGGCAAAACGTGACTCATCTCCAGTGGATCGCCAGTGAAGCCTGGGCCACGTCTAAAGCTCTCTGGGAGGACTACAGCGGCCTGTTGAAGGGAACTCTGGGATTCGCCATCAGGAGAGCTGATATTCCAAACCTGGGCAGATTCCTGAAGGCGGTAAACGCTTCTATTGCCGTCACAAGTAATTTTCTGTCTGAGTTCTGGGAAGAGACGTTCCACTGTCGCCTCAATGGCTCTTCAAACACTCACGTTCATGAGGAATCAGCTAAGAACTGGTCGTCCTGCAGCGGTGGAGAGAGTCTGGATGAGGTGGATTCCACTTACACAGACGTGTCACAGCTCAGAGTCTCCTACAACGTCTACAAGGCCGTGTATCTCATAGCACACGCGCTGAAAGACATGAGTGTGTGTGTCCCGGGAGAAGGTCCGTTTCACAATGGCACGTGTGGAAGTCTGAATCCCGTTCGACCACGGCAGGTGTGTCCCAGTTTCTGTCCGCTTACAAGTCTAAAACTAGTTCCGATTAAAGACATGGAAGTAAGGTTAAATGCCGTAGATTCACTGTGTTGAAATGTACCTCCGTATTCTATTAAACACGATGTGTGTCTGTCTCCCACCTTGAATCCAAGCTCTTGTACTACATGAGACGGACAAACTTCACCACATTAGGAGAACAGATTCGCTTTGATGACAACGGAGACCCCATAGCTTCGTACGACCTGATGAACTGGCAGCGAGGGGCGAGTGGCTGGCTTCAGCTGGTGAAGGTGGGCTTCTATGACGCCTCCCTCCCAGAAGAGCGAGACCTCGTGATCAACGAGTCCCTCATCATGTGGCACAGAGGAGAAAAGGTGTGTGGAGTGCCACTCGTCAGCAGATACTCCTGGATGTGTTTTCTACTGATCCAGTTCCACCAAATGATCACGGAAACGTGCCACTGTTTCGTTTTCAGACACAGAGTTTCCGTAACGTCGTTGGTGAAACTGTTTTGGTGATTGCGAACATCCAGACTCAGATTCAAAGCTCCGATCTCCATCACACCTCCATCCTCCTTCTTCTCCCCCGATGGGTCATTAGGCGTCAGAGTCCTCGTGCAGTGAGAGTTGTGTGTCCGGCTCTAGGAAAGCCCAGCAGAAAGGAAGGCCTGTCTGCTGCTTCGACTGCATTCCGTGTGCAGAGGGAGAGATCAGTAACCAATCAGGTGTGACACACACGCTCCAGGGAAACCCACAGTCCAGCCTCATCTCCCGTTTCCTTCACAGACTCCGTGGAGTGTTTGATTTGCTCTGAGGACACGTGGCCCAACAAAGCCCGAGACCGCTGTGTTCCCAAATCTCTAGACTTCCTGTCTTTCCAGGAGCCGCTGGGAATCGTCCTCTGGGCCGTGTCGGCGTTGGGGGCGTGTTCCACATTAGCGGTTCTCGGCGTGTTTGTGACGCACAGAGAGACTCCGCTCATACGTGGGAACAACATGGAGTTGAGCTTCTGGCTTCTGCTGTTCCTCTGCGCCTGCTTCCTGGTGGGCTTGGCGTTCCTGGGGAAACCCACGGACTGGTTGTGCCGCTTCCGCTACCCGGCCTTCGGAGTCACGTTCACTCTCTGCATCTCGTGTGTTCTGGCCAAGACCGTGGTGGTGTTGATGGCGTTCAGAGCCACTCTGCCCGGCAGTGACGTCATGAAGTGGTTCGGTCCGGCCAAGCAGAGACTCAGCGTTTTCCTCTGCACTTGCGTTCAGGCCTTTATTTGCCT
>MU204326.1:1355028-1380812 GCA_017309775.1 Paedocypris sp. Pulau Singkep | reverse complement strand
ACGCCATCAGCACCACCACCGTTTTACCCAGAACACACGAGATGCAGAGAACAAAGGTGATGCCGAACGCCGTGTGACGCAACATGCAGGACCACTCGGTGGGCCGACCAATGAAGGTCAGAGAACAGAGGAAACACAGAGTCAGAGAGAAGAGCAGCAGGAAGCTCAGCTCAGAGTTGTTGGCCTTCACTATGGGAGTTTGCCTGTGGTAAAAGAAAATCAAGCCTATGGTGATGGTGAGGCAGCCACCACAGACGGAGAAGGTCCCCAGTATGTTTCCCATGACTTCTTCATAGCTCAGGAACTCGATGTTTTTAAGCACGCATTGGGTTCGGTTTCCATTTGAATTGTATTCTTGCGGACACGGAATGCATGTTACTGAATCTGAAGGCCAAAACACAAATCTTACCACAAGTCAAACCACGAGATTAGATGATTCAACTCACTTGTGACGTTGCTAATTTCTCCATCGCCGCATGAAATGCAGTCAAAGCAGCAGACGGGTTTCCCTTTCACGAAAGCTCTCCGTGTCCCCGCAACACAGGTTCTGCTACACACAGATCGAGGAACCTGTGGAAGTTCGGACCAAATCAAACACTGACTTAGAGATCGGAGACCATCTGAATAGCGTGTTCAGTACTTGTTTCTGCTCTCCAGCCCATATTGGAGCCACATCATCCCTCAACTGGATCTTCAGTCCCTCCGGCCTGGAGGCATCATACAACCCGATGGCTTGGAAGCGTATGGTTCCCTCGTGGTTCTGCCAGTTCACCAGCGCGTAACGGGCTGCGGGGTCGCCAAGCTGGTCGAAATACACATCCTCTCCACCGTCCATCCTGAAGTGAACCTGCTTCAGGTAATGCAGCACCTGCCAAGAACGGAGCTTTTAGGCAACCACCTTCATAATCATCACCATACCCACGTGCCAAGGCTGTATGTTCTTCTTCTCCGCACACGTCTGGTTGACGAAAGGTCCTTTGCCGTTCTCGCAGGCCAGGAGGTCTTCAACAGCGTGGGCCACCGCGTACACAGCTTTGTAGACGTTGTTGAGAAGACTGGCATCAGACACGTCTGTGAAGCGCAGGGATGCGTTTAAAAGCGACTCGCCTCCGCTGCAGCTCTTCGAGGCGCCGGGCGTGGTCGGGTTCAAGACGCAATCAAACACACTCTCCCACAACTCCACCAGACCCGTGTTCCCTCGTCTCAGGGACGGACGACTGCCCACGATGAACTCCCTCAGTCCTGGGATGAAGGCATTGGGCACCGCGAACCCCACAGCTCCACCAACCACTGCAAAGTTGACCGGGGTGGCCATGTACCGGTAGGTGATCCAGCCTTCGCTTCCAACCCACTGGAAGCCCGTCACGTTTTGTAAGTAAAGCTCTTTCAGCAGAAAGTCCAGGTCGTTTCCGTCCGCAAAGGCCACTATGACCCTGGAGGTGGATCTTTTGATGACCTCCACCACCTCCAGAAAGCGTTCCCGCAGGTCTGTCCTGTAGATGGCCAGCGAGTACTCCACACACACGCCTTCCTTTCCCGCCGCTTCCAGAAACGTGGCCATGCCGTTGTTGCCGTAGTCTTCTCGGCTCCTCACAGCGCCCACCCAGGTCCAACCCAAGTACCTCACCAGCTTGGCCAGCGCCCGGCTCTGGTAGTAGTCGCTGGGAATGGTCCTGAAAAAGGAGGGGAACTGCTTCCTGTTGCTCAGACATGCGCAGGTGGCTGAATGGCTGAGCTGAAACGGCACGAAAAACGATTTTTTTTAATAAGATCAGGGTCGGGAATGTAGACGTTCTGGTGATGATGAAACAGGGTTCCTACTCTTTCGGAAAGATGAAATGTAAGCACTTCTCAAGCACTTTCAAGGTCCGTGTTCAAGTTTTTCCAGCACCTTGTCGTAAAATTTACATTTCAAGTCGGGCTGTCAAAATCAGCGCGTTAACGCATGCGGTTCATTTTAAATTCTCAATAGCGATATTTATTTTTAACGCATGATACTGATTCATTCTTTAAAACGACCAAGAAGATGGAGAAGAGACACTGCTCATAAGATGACTCGTTTCCACAATCCACACAATTAAAATGTCAAGCATTTTCAAGCGCTTCGTTTAAAAGTCAAGCACCTTCAAGGCCTTGAAAACACACGAGTGAAATTCAAGCATTTCCAAGGACCTCACGCACCCGTAGGAACCCTGATAAATCCAACGCTGGGCTGGTTTGGACTCACCACGGGGATCTGAAACGGACCCATGGTTCTGGCGATGCTCATGGTGGAGGTGGACGTGGTGTCGCCGATCACAGCGTGGACCGTAGACGCACCTCCGCAGCTGTTTCCTGCGTTTGTGGGGTTGTTCATCAGGGCGAGAGACGCACTGACCGAGAGAGGGACGCTCGGGCACGAGCCGTAGATTCTGTAGCCCAGCCGAAGCTCTGGAAGAAGATCAGTCCGGTTGTTTATCTCATCGACGGCAAAGATCATCGCCATGGCGTACTGGAGTTCTCCGGGATCCAGTCTGGCAGGTAAGTAAGTAAGTAAGTAAGTAAGTACATTGTATTTATATAGCACTTTTCTCAGATCAAGGTTAAGACTCTGGGACAGAAACGGTAGTTACGCTCAACATCTTCTCACCCGTGGCACCTGATGCTTCCAGGATTCTCCGTGAGAGCTGGATTCACCGCCGCTGGGTTTTGATGGAAGGAAAAAATGCCCCCGATAGAGACGTCGCCCTCTTTTGAGAAGTGAAGGAGTTCATCTGTTCCGTAGGTTTGACAGTCGAGCTGCGCAGAACTCAGCGTGACGGAGAACAAAACGCATGAAAGCCACAGCATGACTGGCTAGAAGGTTTAGTAGAGGAAAGCCTGAATTATTGATGATGTTTATGTGAGCCGCAGTTTGCTCAGAATTATATATATATATGTGTATATACTATACGATCCCTAACCAATGAAGAAAAAGCGGCTTGATTGAGTGACAGCAAAGCACTGCAATAAAATGCGGCTGAAGGACGTCCAATCCAAGACCGGCTTTTTTACGGTTGACGTGTTCACATCTCTAAGTAAAAATGACACAAGTAAAGTGAGATTTTACAAGAGCTTAACGGAGAAAACTGAAATGTACTTGTCCCTTCAGTTCATTTGTAATACTTTCTAATAACAACTTTAAATTGTTTTCATAATAACAACTTCCTATTATTAAAATGTATAATAATTTTTAAAGGTTTGTCAGACTCAGAGATCAACAATACACATAATACTTTTCAAATTAAATTTGAAGACAAATGAAACGTTTCTGTGGAAGCTTTTTATCTATTGCGTGCACAGTGTCATTTAATGTACTATATTTTATTGTATTATAATTTGTCTCTGAATATAGTTACTCCAGTATAGGGATTGATTTTAATAAGACAAGCCTGACCTATCAAGGCCACTAGAGGGAGATAGAAGCAAATATAAAGCACAGGCTGAAGGATGAAGTGGGACTGAATCATCGCCACAATTAATTAAACTTTCGCCATTTGTCAGCAACTGTGAGCCTGAAGATTATTATTCAATCTGTCAAATATCGAATATCCTAATGGACTTTTGAGGAGAACTTTTATGTTGTGTCTGATTTTTCCTCAGTGACAAAGACGTCGGAGCGAATCGTAATTCTCTCAAGTTAATGGGGATACAAATGTTAAAGGAAACAATCATTAAGGGTTAATAAAAATGTTTTACTTGTCATTTTTCATTAATGACATTCCTTTTCATTTTTCATTAATTTTTTTCATGTATTTATAGCAAAGAAATCAACAATTTGATTAATGCATGTATCACAAAAGCTATTCACATTCATTATCATTTAGTGATCATTTGGACATATTCATTCAAAAAAACCCTAGTTGTAATGTATGATAAATGCAGGAAACCTGGTGAACCAAAATTGATTTTATTCGTTTATTTATTAAGTCTTTGTTTCGGCAACCATTCATTTTTAAAAACCATTTTATTCTAATAAAAGCAATATATATATTTTATCACAATGGTTTGGATGGGTTCTTCCCCATCATGTGCTGTTTGGTGTTTTGTTCTGGTTTGAACAAGATGATAAAACATTTAGGTGCAAATATACAGAGCAGTAAACCGAAGCTCGAAGCTAAAATGGCGAATATCTCCACGGCGACAGTGAACTTTCCCGGAGAACTGACATAAGCAGGAATAAACGTGATCCACACGGCACAGAATATGATCATACTGAACGTGATGAACTTGGCTTCGTTGAAGTTATCCGGCAGCGTGCGGGCCAAGAAAGCCAGAATGAAGCACAAGGCGGCCAAAACACCAATATAACCTAACACAGCCCAGAAACCAACGGAGGAACCCAGACTGCATTCCAGAATGATCTTCTCTTTATAATATTTCATATTCATGTGAGGAAAGGGTGGAGATATGGTGAGCCAGAGAACACAGATGAGAACCTGCACCAGCGTGAAGCCAAGAACACTGAGTCTCTGCTGAGGAGGTCCGAACCATTTCATGACGTTGCTTCCTGGAAGTGTGGCCTTAAACGCCATCAGCACCACCACCGTTTTACCCAGAACACACGAGATGCAGAGAACAAAGGTGATGCCGAACGCCGTGTGACGCAACATGCAGGACCACTCGGTGGGCCGACCAATGAAGGTCAGAGAACAGAGGAAACACAGAGTCAGAGAGAAGAGCAGCAGGAAGCTCAGCTCAGAGTTGTTGGCCTTCACTATGGGAGTGTCCTTCTTGCTGTAGAACAGGACGCTGGCCAGCACAGTCAGTGCCACGCCCAGCAGAGAAGAACAGACTAGAACTAGACCCATCACTTCAGTGAAGGACAGGAACTCTACAGCCTTCAGCACACACTTAGTTCTCTCAGCGTTAGACCAGAACTCTCCCGCACATTGCCTGCAGTTAACCGAATCTGGAAAGGAAGTGTGTGTTCGCACACAACACACAGCTGTTTAGGTTCTACATTTTAGGAGACTTTTAATAAAAATGTGCATTTTAAACAGCAGAAGTAGAACGCAAAAAGAGCAGCTCGCCAGCTTCGGGTGAATCTTGGGTATTTTCTGTAGATTACCTGTGTCGTTACTGATCTCTCCTTCCGCACACGGGATACAGTCGTAACAACAGACCGGTTTCCCTTTCTGCGCCGCTTTTCTGCTTCCTGGTGAACAGCTTTCACTGCACACGGATTTAAGTAGCTGTAAAAGTCAATGCATTGTTATTTTTCATGCCACTGAAAAGAATTGTGGTTAAATTTGTTGGAAAGTAAGTACATTTCAACACACACTGGATGAGCAACCTGTACGGATAGTATGACAATAAACTATAAATAAATTCCTGTTTAATCAATATTTTCAATCACATTAGTTCATTTTTTAAATACATTCTAGTATAACGTTATTTGTGTTTCTCTTATTTCATGTCATTGTTTTCTTTTATTTATATATTTATGTTAATATTTCCAAAAGAGGGGAAAAGACGGAGTCAGTCCAAACCCAATTCCTTGTTGTCATTGCAACTTGGCCAAAAAAGTTTTCTGACTTTCTGATTCTACAAAATAATTTGGTTTACAGTTTCTCTTTAAATGTACTTTTGCATATATTTTGCTATACATTTCACTATTTCCCTTGAACTGTGCAAGAATGTATGTCCATTTTTTCATCAGTCTAGTAGAGTGCCTACATAGGTAAATAATATAAAAGATAATTTAAACTAAAATATTTAAAATGTTTAGGTTGATGACACAACATATATAAAATAATATATATATATATATATATATATATATATATATATATATATGAATAAGTATATTATTATTTAGCCTTCTTGTATTCACTGCAGCTACCACAAAAAGTTATTTGGGAATTTCGATACATCATGCTCGAAAATTGAATTTGTCCTTGTAAACCGTGACATGACCAATTGTGTAAAAATATTCTTTTTACTAACGTCGTGTTGTCCTCCAGCCCAGACAATACTTTTAGTATTGAGCACAAATCTCTGGTCAGTGGGCAGGGAAGCGTCGTAGTAGCCCACTGGTTTAAACTGTATTGATCCGTCCGAGTCCTGCTGCCAGTTCACCACTTCATACTGGGCGACTGCAGAGCCAGTGCTGTCAAACCACACGCCATCCCCAAACTTCACTGTGAAGTTCACCGTCTTCAAGGCCTCAACTACCTGAAAGAGACAGAAAACCTTGTGGATCTTTCCCTCGTTTTTATGTTTGTTTGTCATTCATTATTTCAACTTATTCAAGTGACAATTGCAGTTGCGTAGAAAATTCATGTTTGCTTGTTGCTCTGACATAAATCCTTTTCGATTTGTCAGCTTATGAAAACACACACGACTCCATTAATGACGGATCAAACTGTCCAAGTAAGGAATAAAGAAAAATAACAAAAAACTGTGTAAACACTGCCACTGCCACCGTAGTCAAAAGGCATTGTGGGAAATGCAGTTTTTGGTCAAGCCAGACTCTTCATTTATTTTTTGGTATGTATTTCTAGACACTCTAAACTTTTAAGCTCTTGCGGGCCACATCCGGCCCCCGGGCCTTGAGTTGGAGACGTGTTGTGTATGTTTGTACCTGCTGTGGCTGTACGGTCAGGTCTTTCCCACAAGCCTCTTCCGTACACTTGAGTAGAGCGTGTAGGGAATGAGCCACGGCGTACACGGCTTTGTAGACGTTGCTGGCGAATCTATGTTCGGGCACATCAGCGCTGATGTTTCTGAGAACGAGCAGATCCTGATAAGTGCTGCAGTTTATTAATTCAGGAGAACGTCTTACAGCAAGTGAGCACGGAAACACCTTGTCCCAGAATTCTCCTACAACGTAGTCGCTAAACCCTTCGATGTTTATCTTTTTCACAGCAAACCCTAGTGATCCTCCCAGTACGTGGAAGGTGTTTGGCGCGATCAGGCTTTTCGAGGCTATCCAGCCCTCCACGCCGATCATCTGAAGGCCTGTGATGTTATGAACGCTCAGCTGTTCTATCAACAAGCCCATCTCGATGAGGGAAACAAACGCGATTAGGACTTTAGTGGTGCCTTTTTGTATTGTCTGAACCACATATTGAAGTTTTTCCGGCTCGGTTCGGTAGAACTTCACCGAGTACTCCACACAGATCCCTTCTTCCTGAGCTGTCTTCAGAAAGATGGACATTCCATTGTTCCCGTAGTCGTTGTCGCTGTTGACCGTTCCCACCCAAGTCCAGCCGAAGAACTTGACTATGTGTGCGAGGGCTCTGCTCTGGTGGAAATCACTAGCAATGGTCCTGAAGAACGAGGGATATTCTTTCCTGTTACTGAGACAATCGCATGTGGCTGAATGACTAATCTGAAAGAGCCGCAAAGCAGGAATTCACTTGTTAAACCGATAGACATGGTGTCACCTTCTTATTGTGGCTTCTACTCACCACTGGGATTTTAAAGGGTCCGGTGGTCCTGGACAGAATCACTGTGGCTGAAGACTCCGTTTCTCCTATGATTGCATGTATGGGAGACTGTCCGCTGCATTTGCTCCTTGTGGAAAGTTCTGGGCCGTTCATCAGGGACATAGTCGCACTCATTGCCGACAGTCTGGAACTACAACTATCGTAGATTCTATAGCCAATAGATACATTGGGGAGCAAACGTTCACTTCTGTTAATTTCCTCAGTTGCAAAAGTCATGACTTGAGCTAGTCGAAAATCTCTCAGGTTTACACTGTGAAAGCAGGACAGCAGCGATTGCAATACACATCAAATAGAAAAATACAATAACCAGTATTTAAACAGATACAATATTAGATTGTTAATACAATAGTTGTAAACTGTCTTTATATCTCTTCCTTAATCCTTGAATACAAACCTGGAGCACGTGAGAAGCTTTGGTTTTTGTTTGTATTCGGTCGAAGTGAAGATTTCTTTACTGCGGATTGCAAAAATCCCACCAATAGTTATGTCTCCATCCATGGAGAGTAATGGATTCTTAGGATCTCCATTTGGTCGGCAAGCCAGGTTGTCTGTGTTCGCGTGGCATTGGATGTGAAAGAGCAGCATGTGAAACCAGAAAAGCATCCTGGACATGACAATAAAGTTTAACTGAATTGTGTAAATCCGGACCCTATTTTATAGCCATACGTGTTATGGATGATTGACTCAGACTATGCAAATGAGCCCATTGGCTAATGGCCATTCAGAAAGAAAATTGTGTGTGTGTGTGTGTGTGTGTGTGCGTGTGTTATTGACTGGCTAGTGAGAAGACAGTGAATCATCAATATATTATCATGTAGACATGCTACTCTATGTGTGGAAAAAGCTGAATTAAATGGAAAACTGAAAAAAATAAGCAAATGTCCTTATAAATTACAATTTTCTGACTTTGTGTGTATCTGAACTTTGTCCTTGTTGTCGGTTTTTTGTATTGCCAGATCTTATTAATAAGTTCCAACTGTGTATAATGTGGCAGCTGTTTATTTAGCCGGTGTGGAATGTGTCCTCATAAAACACACAAACACACACGTCCTCACAATACACTTTTATCAAAAAAAGTGTGTATATTGCAATGTTAAGCTCCTGAATGATGCTTAAGATATTCTCAATTGAATAAGAATGTTAAATACAATTACAATGTTCAATGTTTGTTGGTTTTTTAAAATTTTAAATAGTTTTAGATCTTTTGGACCAAAAAGTAATCAAGATCCCAGCAATGAATGAGTGAATGTCACTTTATTTATCCCACATAAAGGTAATTTCTGGAACAAAGGGTATATTATCATGTTTAACTAACACGTTATAGAACCAGACTTTGGAAGTGTACACTTTAGGTCTATCCTAGGCTATTACATTCTAACTTGCTTTAAAGGTATAAGTATCTAGACAAAAATAGGTATCTAGACAAAATATAAAAGGTAACATTTTGTTATCTTCAGAACTTTTCGGGTCTATTACAAACGTTTGTCTCTGTGTTCTCTGATTGGTGTGTTTCCTGCCATCAGGCCCAGAGCTGCTGGGATTGGTTCCATGATCCTGCAATGGAAATGGGATTCAGATGATGGTGGGATGGATGAATCTAATATGCTTTTGTTTACTGGACAAGGTAGACTTGCATCATGTTTGATACCTTGTTTTTCAAAACATGTGTTTTCTCTTAGGATACCTGAGACATCAAAACAGAAAAATCATTAAACTGTGATTTAATTGTCGCATTAATTTCCACGTGTGTGAGGGCAATAATAAAACGTCTCCCGATGGTGGAGAGATCCCCGGAGCCTTTGAGTTGACCTGCTGTTCAGGCTCCAACTTGTCAAAGCGTCTCTTCTGGCTTTCGGCAGTGTTTGACAAACTCACGTCACTTTCTGAACGATATAGTTGAACTTACCAATTAAAAGTTGATTTTTATACTGATCTATACTGAGTATCTGATCTATGAAGCTCAAGGCTCTTTGAATCAAAATCACACGCATTGTGGATTTGGTTCAAGACTTCATGGGCAATTTAAGGCAGACTCAGCTAAGAGTCTAACTAGGCCCAATTCAATGTCACGTGAAGTAGCAGTAGATATACGAGAAGCCATATACGCCAAGTATAAAAGCAAATATATTTAAATAAAAGCAGCTGAAAACCACAAAACAACACTGGATGACACCAGGAAGTCTGGGGAAATGAGTTGCAAAATCATGACAATACTACTGCAGATATCAACTATTTTGTTAAGTATAGTTTATTTGCGTTAAGTCCACTCATCTTTTATTCTGAACTGGTTTTCGGAGCTGTTAGCTGTAAAGTATTGTCTTTAATGAGACTTTTAAAACCTTGTTCCTTGTTCAACGTCTACTAACGGAGATCGGCGGAGCAACATGGCAAATTTGAACAAGATATTTCCGTAAACAATTGCCTTTAAACTCTTACCACGTCGTAGAAAATGCTACCAAAAATCCAGAACACTGCCAAAGAGAAAACCTTCGGAACGCTCAAGGTTCCAAAAATTAAATTTAATAAAAAAAATTTTTTTTTCCAATAGCAAAATCAATATGTCCTCATTAACATACATGTATTAAAACAATGAAGACCCAAAGTACTTGTAGGACTAAAGTACAGAATTGAATCATAATCAAATCATTTTTAATCACTTTTGCTGTTGTTTTAGACCTGGGGACTGCTTCAAAATAACCAGTCTGCTCTTCTGGTCTCCAGCGCCATCTGCTGACCCACCACCAGCATTATTCAAGGCTTTATTCAACACTGAAAGCTGACTAGAAAATGAAATATTACAAATTGAGTTTTCATATCATCTCATATACTATTACAATTTAACATGAACAGTCAATAATATGTATATTATCTTATACACTATGAAACAAACAGATAGAGCCACGAATCTGGGCCTGTTGGCAGAACACGCGTTGGCTTGGTGGCTAGCCAATCAGAGAGCAGGACACACGTGTAGTCTCACTCCCACCTATAAGGTTCACTTTTCCCAACTCAAACACGTTTTTTGTATTTAAAAACATATTTGTGTTTACTAAAAAAAAACCATGAAGTGGAATTTTAATTAACTCACATTAGGCCCAAATATACATAATATAGATTATTGTAGGCCGCATAATATACATTAGGCCCAAATACGTATCATATAATTGAATTTTCTTATTATATCGCAAAACCAAGGCCTTCAGTATTTCGCAATCATTATTAACGTTATTCACGAAAGCCATTATTGTAACATGAAATGTAGTTTGACACATAAAATAATTATAAAAAAAGCATGAATAGCGTTAAAAAAAAAACAAAGGATGTGGTTCACTGATTATTTTGTGACTGTTTACTAATAAAAGAATCATTTTAATTGGACCTCCGGGTCCCGTCAACTAAATCAGTTCACGGTCATTAATCTTTTAATTAGAGGGAGCGATGATGACAGCTTCTCTCCTTCATTAATGATGGCGTGATGTTTGTGAGCAGGTCTACTACACCTCAGGTACTTGTTGGTACCTACATGTCGCTACATGTCGGAGACACTGTCACAGATGCTCAGTTTTACCGCGTCGCTGATTCTCCTCTCGTCTCCAATTAAATGATTCTCTTCTACAATAACACAACCAATTATTCTCTTCTACAACAACACAACCAGCCTGAAGTCTGAGCGCCGAGGCCTGACACGGACTCTTTACTCCAGTTCAAGTTCAAGTTCAAGTTTATTTATATGAAATAAATTTCCCCGCTGTGGGACTAATAAAGTATTTTTCAATTCAATTCAATTCAATTCAATTCAATATAGCGCTTTTCTTTTATAAAAGTACTGACAGGGCAATATTGTGATGAATTACATTCAGTATTGAAAAGCTACCGGCAAAGATCTGAATGAGATGATGAATCTCCTGAATGAAAACCAGGAAAAGAAACGTGAGATTGTTCATCGGATGGAGGAGCCAAAGTTTGTTCTTCAGAAGAAAAACCTGCACAAACTCCAAAATCCAGAGTCTTTGACATGACTTGAAACTTTCCACAGATTTTGTGAACAACTGGTACCCATTTAATAATAATAATAATAATAATAATAATAATAATAATAAGAGTATTTGTAAGGCGCTTTTCACAGTTTTAACTGTCTCAAAGCGCACAAAATTAAAAACGAAACACTTTCACCAATACCTGTCATCGCTTTTATACAGACCAACGCAAAGTCGCTAACTGTGCTATTTTCTGCGTAATTAGAGATGTTCTAAATGAAGTTAAATATTTCGTTTTAGTTTCGAAGCTCCAGGCTATTCGAGGTCGTCTATTAATCTATCTCTCATCTAGATTAATCGAATATAATATGATGATAGTAATAATAATAATAATAATAATAAGACAATAATCTAGATTAAATGCATTTGTTTATTGACTCTTTTTTTCCCTAATTTGGAACACAGATTTTTTTGAAACACGGAAAACATGTTTTTTTTTTCTTTTTCAAGACTCTTTTTTTTCCCTAATTCCGCATAGTAGCTTTGAGTTGATCTGGGACTGAGAAAAGCACTACATAAATAAATAAAAAATAAAAAAACTTAAATTGGAATTTGAATCTCTAATTGAAGCAAATAGTCTTTTTCTTCATAAGATAAGGGATGCTTTGCGTATAGTGGTTCTGGAGACTGAAAGAACGCACAAGAACTTTGCAAATACCACAAGCAATGCATCGCTTAACTAATGCGAGAACTGCATATTTGACCCGATTAGAAATTAATCTAGATTATTTTTTATTGTTTAATCTAGATTCATCTCGGCTTTGATTGTGCCAAAAATGAGCAACTGTATCTAGACCAGGAACAGTTTATTTATGTAGCGCTTTCTTAGTTCAAGACCAGTGCAAAGTCACTATGCGAATTAGGGGAAAAAATAGCCTTTAAAGCAGAAAAATGTTAATGTTATTAATGTTATGTTAATGATAATGTCCGTTATTTATCCGTGTTCAGAAATTAGGAAAAAGAGACAGTAAAAAACAAAAAAAAAAATGCCCATTGTACATCATTGTTCAGACTATGGGTTATGACTAGAAGAGCAAGTTAGATTGTAAATGTGTGTGTGTGGTATTGTACTTGTACAGATAATACACAGAGGTACATTTCCAGAAACACTTTAGTAAATCACCCAGAACTTAGGGAAGAAAATAAACCACCTGCCTCAGTGAGTGAGTTTTGTAATTTTGTTGACGAAACATTTTCCTCATCGTCTTGGAAATGAGACGAAAACGAAATGAGATCTATATAAAAACACCCGCACACTATACGAACACTATACGACACTATAGCTAAATTTGTTGACACTTTCGTCAACAAATAAACACTAAATAAAAATGCCTTTAGTGACGATATCCAATCATGATCCGAGCTTGTGGAGAAAGGCGGGTGCAAACGCAATGAGAACCAATCAGGACACGGAGTCTTTCAGCGGGGCGCGAAAAGCAATAAAACTTGTTTTCTTTCACCGTGCAACCATTCGTTTTATTGCAACAGCAATAATTTTATTTTACTGAAATTTAATTTCCTCTTTGTTGAGGTTTCATTTATGATAATACATTTACTTGGATTGAAAGAAAAGTTCATAAAAATAAGTTCAAGAAAAATAAATGGCTCTCGAAATGAATAAGATCTTTGTAAATATTTTATATGTGCATAATTAACGACGTATTCAGATTTCTTAGACATAGTAACTTTAGTAAACATTTGGAATATATAGCACTTATATTATCGCTGACTAAATCTATACTGTCATTTAGTCAACCAAAATTAGACTAGAAGTGAAAAAATAAGGTGACTAATTTGGGACTAAAACAACTAACAAGTAAACTGAGTTTTAGTTAAAAGACTATGACTAAAACTAATTTAAAAATCTTTGTCAGAATTAACACTGATGGCCACTAGAGACAATATCAGTCTTGCCCAAAGTTGTAGAGCCAATCGGAGTGGAATTCAAACATTTCCCTACTACTGAACTACACCTGCCCCAAGGCACTAAATACTAAAATACTTTTGTAAGTTTCTTCACTAAAATAGACAAAAGCAAAAGTGATGGATGTGCAGCAGACAAACAGAGCGATGTATTGGCATGGTGGATCCTGGGAGAGCTCGTCATGTGAGGATGTAGACAGCAGTGTGTGTCTCCTGTCGATATTAGTCTGAGAATAATGACAACTATAGCCTTGAGCAACACTTAACACTGCTGTTTACTTGAGTGTGTAATGACTCTTAACACACACATACACACCTACTGTACTACCACAGCCTGAAGCATTTGTCGTCACCGAATGTTCAAATTCCTTATTCATAATTGTTCTCATATTTCTTGAGACGCCTTTACCAAAAATGCAATTGAATTATGATGGATCTTGTGAAAAGAAGTTTGGTTTTGACTAGTCTATTTTTGTTGTGTAGCGTTGTGCATCGATTCGTTGATTTCCTCAGGGGAAATGAAGTACAGTATAAAGATGGGCTTAAAATAATAGAGTCTGCTCCGAGCGAGGAGCGAGCTCGACTAGTTGCCATTTTATACAAGATTGTTCAGCACAATGAAGCTCAGAAGAACATGATTTGGTCAAAGTGTTGAAACAAGCCACGGAAGAATGTTTCTTCAAGCCGTCTATGTTTGTGTGATGCTAATTCTCCACCGCTTCATCTCCTCTCAGCTTCTCGAGACTTGTCGGCTGATTCGCAGCACCTCAGACATCCCTGTCCTGACCCGTGATGGAGATATCGTGATTGGTGGACTCTTCTCGCTTCATGACTCTGTGCTAGAGACCAACCACACCTTCACCTCAGAGCTGAACCCTTCACAGTGCTTGGGGTAAGTCAGGAATCGAACTGAAGAGTCTCCTGAGGAAGTCGTTGGCTTGTCTTTGGACGCGTGTTCTGGAAAAAGTAGAGTGTGCCCTTCCATGAGCAGATTTGTTTGTGTCTTTAAAGGTTTAACTTCCGAAACTTTAGATGGATGCAGACAATGATTTTCGCCATAGAGGAGATCAACAGAGACAACCGGCTCCTGCCTAACAAGACTCTGGGATACACGATTTATGACTCGTGTGGAACCCATTTCCACTCCCTTCGCACGGTCTTTGCTCTGATGAGTCAAGATGGCACAGATGGTTCAAAGTGTCGAGGCAAGGTTCCCGTTGTCATCGGTGACGGTGGATCCACGCTATCGCTTGTCGTGGCACGTTTTCTCGGCGTCTTTCGTGTTCCTCAAGTAGGTGTTCTTCAAGTCATTTGCCACCACGTTGTGTTTTCGTACAACAAGGCTTCTGTTGTCTTCAGATCAGCTACTTCTCCAGCTGTGCGTGTCTCAGTGACAAAGTCGACTTCCCAGCATTTATGAGGACCATTCCAAGTGACTTTTTCCAGGTGGATGCTCTTGCCCAGTTGGTGAAACACTTTGGCTGGAGCTGGATTGGCACCATAGCAGGAGACGATGCCTATGGTCGAGGTGGCTCTCAAACATTCAACGATCAGATCCTCAGACTGGACGCCTGCGTTGCCTTTTATGAAGTTATACCCAAAAACCACGACACTGTGGAAATCCGCAGGATTGTGAAGCGGATCGGTGAGTCGGGGGCACGCGTGGTCCTTGTCTTTGCTCTTGAACAGGACGCAAGAGCTCTCTTCTCGGAAGCTCTTTACCAAGACCTCACTGGGATCCAGTGGTTGGCGAGTGAAGCTTGGATCACCTCGGCTGTCCTCTCGACTCCCGAGTTCTACCCCGTTCTGCAGGGCTCCGTGGGATATGCCATTCACAGAGCTGAGATCCCTGGCCTGCAGCCTTTTTTGCTTCGACTACATCCTTCTAAGTTTCCTCACGATCCGTTTGTTTCACAGTTTTGGGAAGAGATGTTTAAGTGTTCTTTGGGTAAAGGCAACCCGAGCTCTTCTCTTAGACGCCGTTGTAGTGGCGTAGAAGTGCTGGCGAACACAACAAGCATCTACTCAGATGTGTCCCAGCTCAGAATCTCCTATAATGTTTATAAAGCTGTTTATGCCATCGCTCATGCTCTGGATTCAATGATGAGCTGTGAGCCTGGCAATGGACCTTTTGTTGGGGAATCGTGTTCAGATTTGAGCAGTATACAACCGTGGCAGGTAATATTAGCCTTGCGATTTTACCATCTATGCTTGGTATCTGCTGCATAAACATGCTCACCTCATACTACCGATTAAGACAAAGTTTTTTCCCCCGTGTTTATCCTGACATGCACAGCTCCTGCATTATTTGAAGCACGTTAACTTCACCGATAAGTTTGGCGAGCAGACCCAATTTGATGACAATGGAGATCCTTCAGCCATCTATGATCTCATCAACTGGCAGCTCAAGGAAAACGGAGAGGTTCAGTATGCCACCGTGGGCAAGTTTGATCAATCGATGCGGCCTAACTTGGTGATTGAAGAAAAAGACATCATCTGGAACGGAAACCAGCGACAGGTAGTTCTCCATATGTTTCATCCATTCGTTTTCATCTCGAAACCTTTTCAGGACATTTGGGATTGGGTTTCTTTCAGCAGTTGTTCTGCGCTGTGATTGTAGGTTCCAACATCTGTCTGCAGCATCAGCTGTCCTCCAGGAACCAGAAAGGCCATCAAGCCAAACGTTCCTCTCTGCTGCTATGACTGCATTCCATGCCCGCCTGGGGAGATAAGCAATGGAACAGGTTTGCCTTTCCTTCTCCATGCTCCGTCTGAAGTAGGGTCAAACCTTTGCATGTGTCAAGAACATTAATTGCTAATAACAGGGTTCTAACGGCTGCTGGAAATCCCTGAAAAGGCTTGAATATCAAAACCGTGTTTTCAAGGACTCGAAAAAGCTTGAAATTCTACAGTGGACTCTGGATAAGTGCATGTCCACAGAATCAGATCCAAATTTGGGCGGTTCTCCCGCTCTGTGTCTGGTTTCACGCCACTTTTGATTCACAAACTCTGAGAGTGAAAGACAGATAAATAAAGTGTATCTGTGAATAAACAGGTTGTGATCACTATGATCCAGGTCTGGTTAAAAGTGCAGAACGTGGGAAGCAGGGACATCTTTATGGTTGCAGTTTTCCCGCCTTTGTTACACGTTGTTGAACTAAAACACACTTTGCTAAAATTGGAGAAGAATGTCCAATTTCTCACTTTAAATAAAGTTACAATGCAAATTTTGCCTATAATGTTAGGAAAGTCTATTAAAATGTAATGTCCATTTTGTCCCACCAAAACTTTCCCGCAAAATGGTTTCATTTTGATTGTGTTTAGGCGTAGTTTTAAATTTTACCACAACTGTAAGGTGCTGGAGAAACCAGAACATAGACCTTGAAAGTGCTTGAAAAGTGCTTGAAGGGTAAGAACCGTGTAATAATGCTAACTACATCAATTTCCCTCCAAGACGCCGTGGAGTGTGAACGATGTCTGCCAGAGCTCTGGTCCAACACAAGACGAGACGCCTGCATCCCGAAGCTGGTGGAGTTCCTGTCCTTCAGCGACACGATGGGTGTGACTTTGGCATGTCTGTCTCTGCTCGGATGCTGCTTTACTCTCACAATCACCCTGATATTTGCCTGCAAGCGTCACACTCCACTCATCAGAGCCAACAACTCGGAGCTCAGTTTCCTCATTCTCAGCTCGCTCTGGCTTTGCTTTCTGTGCGCTTTGGCCTTCATCGGGCGACCAACCTCGTGGTCTTGTGGTCTTCGTCATACGGCCTTCGGAATAGCTTTTTCCCTCTGCCTGTCGTGCATCCTCGGGAAGACGATGGTGGTGTTGATGGCGTTTAGGTCGGCTCTTCCTGGCAACAACGTGATGAGATGGTTTGGCCCTTTGCAACAGCGTGGCATCATTTTCCTGTGCACGGCTGTGCAAGTGGTGATTTGCGTCACGTGGTTATGTGTAGCACCTCCGGTTCCTCGAGCGTTCTTCACCCAGGAAATGGCCCGGATTGTTCTTCTGTGCGATGTGGGTTCTACTCTAGCGTTTTCCCTCGTGCTGGGCTACATCGGACTACTCGCAGCGGTCTGTTTCCTTTTAGCCTATTTTGCCCGGAAGCTCCCCGACAACTTCAACGAGGCCAAGTTCATCACCTTCAGCATGCTGATCTTCTGCGCCGTGTGGATCGCCTTCGTGCCGGCGTACGTCAGCTCACCGGGGAAACACACCGTGGCTGTGGAGATCTTCGCCATTCTGGCCTCCAGTTACGGCCTGTTGCTGTGCATCTTCAGCCCCAAGTGTTACGTCATCCTGTGGAGGCCGGAGAAAAATACTAAAAGATATTTGTTGTCCAGATTTGTTTCAGAGGGGAAAATTTAAACGCCCCTTATGGCCATTAAAATTTTTAAAATGCTTTGTGATTTTTTGTTACAAATATTGTATGTTTAAATTGACTAGGGCATTTGGTTCGTATAAGTGCGTATCCTTATTCATTGCATTTTATTTAATTTTACTTTGCTTTTACACATTTATTAAATAATAAAATATTGTCTATATCAAGGTGATGATAGATAGGTGCGTCATTTACTATTATACAGCGCCACTGAAATTAAATCTATCTAATTAAAGCTATCTACCCTTAAAACCTCCTTTGTGTAAACTATATACAAATGTAGGAGTTAAATTATGAACTAATTAAATAAAAAAACATTGTTATGAAAATTGTTAAATTAATCAGTGTTTGTTGAGTGTTTACATGAAATCTCAGATCAATTTGCACATACGGCATTGTGTGTGTGTGTGTGTGAGAGAGAATGTGTGTGTGTGTGTGTGGGGGGGGTGTTCATGCGGGTGGAAAGAGGAATAAGGCATGCATGTCTTTATTTCTCTGTGCATCTATCCTCTATTAATGTCCCAGCAGAGAACCTCACCAGTAGATTCCCTCTATAAAGTTCTCTATCCTGAGACCAGAAGACAGTGGGGAGGTTGATCATTTAGCAGATATGAAGAAGCCTCTCCTCCAGGCTGTTCATCTGGTGTTCTCTCTTCTGTATCCCATACCGAGCGACTCACAATCGGTCTGCAGGCTCTGGAGAAACCTCGACACCACTGTGGTCCACAAGGAGGGCCATGTGGTTCTTGCTGGGATGTTTCCCATTCACTCCAAAGGCATCAATTCCGATTTAAATTTCAGAGCTCAGCCAGAGCTGATGAAATGTACGGGGTAAATATGAGTCGTTTCTCCCGCCAATGCCATAATGTGTATTTGCCCATGTCTTGTCATGCTAGGCTGTTTTATTTGTTGGCACGTTCTACTTCTTTTCAAGGTTCAACATGCGAGTTTTCCGCTGGTCCCAGGCGATGGTATATTTCATCGAGGAGGTCAATCAAAACCCAACTCTACTGCCAAACATCACCCTGGGATACAGACTCTACGACACGTGTGGGTTGACCACTCTCTCGATGAGGACGGCTCTCTCTGTTGTCGCCCAGCCACTGAAAAGGAGCAGTTCTGGAGATTGCACATCCCCGAGCATTCCCGTCATCATAGGGGACTCCGGGTCCACCCTCTCAATGGCAATTTCCAGACTACTCAACCTCTTCCGCATTCCCCTGGTAAGCTTGATCCCGCACCTCTAAGCGCTCTGGGCTTTTTGTTCAATAAGTGTTGTATAACTCGACAACAGTTGTGTGTCTTCACCGGTGTTGCGTTTCTCTTCCAGGTGAGTTATTTTGCCTCTTGTGCTTGCCTGAGTGACAAGCACCAGTTTCCCTATTTCTTCCGCACAATCCCCAGTGATGTAAATCAGGCGAACGCTCTTGCCCGTCTTGTGAGACACCTCGGTTGGACATGGGTTGGCACTGTCGGTGCCGATGATGCGTACGGACGCACCGGCATCGATCTATTCACAGCGGAAGCCACTCGACTCGGTGTCTGCGTGGCGTATCGACTGATCATCCCCAAGCTGCCCACTCAGCAACAATTGCAAGAGATCGTCAACACCATTCGAGATTCGACAGCACGCGTCTTAGTGGTTTTCGCCATTGAGGAGGACGTCAAGCCAGTCGTGGATGAAATAGTCAAGCAAAACGTGACTGGGAAGCAGTGGGTGGCGAGTGAAGCATGGGTCACCTCGACTCTCATCTCCACTGAAGAGAACTACCACTCCCTTAGTGGCACCATTGGTTTCGCCATCCAGCGGGCTGAGATGCCCGACTTAAAACGCTTTCTCGAAAGCATCCAACCGTTGACCGAGCCCTACAACGCCTTTGCCCGAGAGTTCTGGGAAACTCAGTTCCAATGCTCGTTGAACACGAGTCTTCCGCCCGCCTCAACCGCCCTTCCTGTCCACTACGGCAGCACTTGTACGGGCACGGAGAGAGTTCAGGACATTCCCAGCATCTACAATGACGTGTCTCAGCTCCGAGTGACGTATAACGTGCACAAGGCTGTTTACTCTGTGGCGTATGCCCTGCATGGTCTGCTTTCCTGTCAACGGGGGAATAAGAGTGGCTCTTCACCAGAGTGCCCTGATATTAAAAACCTTCAGCCCTGGCAGGTACAGTGATGTGTTTATTTGCTATAATGATGGTATGCTATTTTGAGGGTATGTTTAGGGCAGTTGGTGCCTAGTAATCAAGTGGTAAGGGTTTGGGGTTAGGGTTAGGGTTACACAACTTCTTGATGAAGACACACAACCCTGGAGCAGATCTCACACAGCAAGCAGAAGACACACAACCCTGGAGCAGTGGGCAGCCTGGAAAGCAGATCGGGACCCATTTGCCCACTGCTCCAGGGTTGTGTGTCTTCTTCAAGAGGTTGTGTGTTCAGATCTCTCCGCAGTGGGACGCTAAAGGCTTCTAATGCCAATACAAAGTTGTTCCTGTATTTGAATGTGTTGCAGATTGTTGAAGTCCTGAGGAAAGTCAACTACACCAATACGTTCAAAGACGTGATTTATTTCGATGAGAATGGAGACCCTGTGGGCTCGTACGACATAGTGAACTGGCAAAGAGCCACGGGCCACGGTCCAGTGCAGTACGTCACAGTGGGACGCTTCGACTCTTTTCTACCCACAGCACAGCAGTTAACACTCAATCAGGACCAGATTGTCTGGCATGGAGGAGGTAAAGAGGTAAAAGCTAAAGTTACGTTAACCCTCCTATTATGTTCGGGTCCTGTTTTCAAAAACAAGTAAACCTGGTTTAAACGTTTTTAAAAATGCTTAAAAGTATTTTTTCCACTTTGAACCGCTCACGCTTGGCTTATTTGGAGTAATAGGAATATGAAAAATATAATGATTTAGTTGACATATTTGTAACATCATGTTACATGTTAGTGTTACTAAGATACTGTTTGGGTCAATTTGACCTGCGTTAAAAGTTTAAAGATAAAAAAAAAACACTTACAGTAAAAGTATTTTTTCCGAAACTTCTCCAGCTTGTCTTAGTTAATATACATATAAACAAAAAATGGTTCAGTTGACATATTTGTAACGTCCACTACATGTTTTTGTTACAAAGATAATGTTCGGGTCAATTTGACTCTTCAGGCAAAATAGAAGCTAAAAAGAGTCAGAAAGATCAAATACTATTTGTTTTTTTGCAACAATGAGACATAATACACCACTGTCTCTCTCTCTCTCTCTCTCTCTCTCTCTCTCTCACACACACACACACACTCACTGTTTTGGGGAACATTTTGCTTTCTGACACTTATATGCATAATAAAAGTCCCCCTGGTCAAATGTTCCTGCGATCATTATGAACGTGAGGTTTGAGTGTTGTTGAATAATCTAAATGTTTTTCAAATTCAAAATTCCAATTCCAATTTTTTTTGTCACATCCACAATTATTTTTCAACAACGTGAAGTGAAATGTATTTTGCAATCGTCCAGCATGTTAACATGGGGACAAATATGAAAACTACAAAAGCAGAAAAAGTGACGATTTAAAGTGACCCAGTGTGCAGTGGTGACTAAAGTGTTTTTTTTTCGTTGTACCTGAAGGTGCCAGTTTCGATATGTTCAGTGAGTTGCTCTGAGGGATATCGTAAGGTGACACAGGAGGGACGTCCCGTCTGCTGCTACGACTGTGTCCCTTGTGCCGAGGGAAGCATCAGTAACGCCACCGGTAGAGTCCCTCAGAGAATTATTACTGTTAACCGTTAATCTGTAAAGACTCGTTCTGAAAACCGGTGTCGAGTTGAGCCACGATATGGATTTTGCAATAGCGTGGATACCGTCACACACTCTTGAATTAAAAATTGTATACACGTATATAAACACTTTGATACAGTATAACACGTTTGTTTCGTTAAAACCTTTAATGACGTCACAAAGACATTGCTGATCGAACACAGAAAGTGCTGGATTAATAGATCGCAGCAGCTCTGATGTGTGTGTACTGTGTCTTTAAGAGCCGCCACACTGAGAAAGAGAAGCGTAAAGGCGCGTGTGCAGCAATGTTTTTGTCTTTTTATCAAAGTCGTTTGTAAACGTGTGTTTCACGCGAGGTTCTAATTCAAACTCACCCGCCGCCGCGCACACGAGGGAGAACAAGAAAGAAAGAAAGTGTGACAACGTGAACACTTTTTCTGTCTCTCTCTTTCTCACTCTTGCTCTCTCCCTGTCTCCTGCTCTCTCACTGACTCTCTCTCTCTCTCTCTCTCTCACTGACTCCCTCTCTCTCTCTCTGTCTCACTCTCCTCTCTCTCCCTGTCTCACTCTCTCTCGCAAGCTCTCTCTGTCTCTTGCTCTTTCTCACTCTCTCTCCCTGTCTCACTCTTCCTGTCTCTCTCTCTCTCTCTCTGTCTCTTGCTCATTCTCTCTCTCTCCCTCTCTTGCTTTCTCTCTCTTGCTCTCTCTCCCTTTCTCTATGTCTTTGTCTGTCCCTGTCTCTCGCACTCTCTATCGCTCTCTCTCTATCTCCCTGTTTCTTGCTTTCTCTTGTGCTCTCTCTCCATCTTTCATAAGACTAACTGTATTAAAACGGTCAGATGCTTATCCAGGTCACAAATAAAGTTACTATACAGATTTTAAGTAGGTAGAGTAGTGTAATTAAGGTCTACTACAGTGTCCCCGCCCCTAATGCCCAGGTGTGTGGTGTGGTTCTCTCTTCAGATCGAGCCGAGTGCATCACCTGCCCCGAGGACTTCTGGTCTAACCAGCCTCGCACCCGGTGCGTCCCCAAGCAGATCGAGTTCCTCTCGTACTCGGAGGCCTTTGGCATGGCACTGGCATCGACCGCCGTCCTCGGGGCTGCCGCCGCCCTGGCCATCGCCGCAATCTTCTTCCGTCACCGGGACACTCCCATAGTGAAGGCCAACAACTCCGAGCTGAGCTTCCTGCTGCTGGTCTCCCTCACGCTGTGCTTCCTGTGCGCGCTCACCTTCCTGGGTCAGCCCTCCCACTGGGCGTGTCCTCTTCGGCGGACGGCGTTCGGCTTGACCTTCGCCCTCTGCCTCTCCTGCCTCCTCAGCAAGACCCTGGTGGTCCTCATGGCCTTCAAAGCCACGTTGCCCGGCAACAACACGGCTCGCTGGTTCCGCCCCCCCCAGCAGAGGCTGGGCGTCTTCCTGTGCTCGTGCCTCCAGGGCGGAGTCTGCGTGGCTTGGCTAAGCACCGCCCCCCCGTACCCAGTGAGGAACACCTGGCTGTATCGTGACCGCATCATCCTGGAGTGTCACCTGGGCTCCGTGGCTCTTTTCTGCTGCGTGCTGGGCTACATCGGCTGCTTGGCCGTCTTTTGCTTCGTGCTGGCGTTCCTGGCCCGGAAGCTTCCGGACAACTTCAACGAGGCCAAGTTCATCACCTTCAGCATGCTGATCTTCTGCGCCGTGTGGATCACCTTCATTCCCGCCTACATAAGTTCGCCGGGGAAGTTCACCGTGGCCGTGGAGATCTTCGCCATTCTGGCCTCCAGTTACGGCGTCCTGCTGTGCATCTTCGGGCCTAAATGCTACGTCATTGTCTTCATGCCGCAGAGGAATTCTAGAAAGTTTATAATGTCTCAGAAATGACGAGAGGTTTGTTTGGTTTGGATTAAGTACGGGTGGAGAGCATCAGTAGGGTGCGCTGGTGCGTCAGGAAAAAGGTTCGAGAGTCTGATAAATAAAACTAAGCTTTGAATAAATGAAAAGTGTCATTATGGCGTAAAGGTAATGATTTAGTGTGCTCGCTCGCTCTCTCTCTCTCTTTCTCTCTGTATATAGTGTGTGTGTGTGTGTGTGTGTGTGTGTGTGTGTGTGTATTAATGGACAATGGACATTGGACATATTTTTTCAACTGACTCTTGTTCTCTAATTTTTAAACGCAGATAAGTGATGGACACCTCCCCCCCCCAATTCGCATAGCAACTTTGCGTTGGTCTCGAACTAAGAAAAGTAAATATAAGTAAAAAAGGAGTGAATATATATATAAATCTACATTTATATATACATATACAATATACGCATAAAACATCTATATGAAAAAACAAGTAAATAAATGAGCATGCATAATTTTACATAAACAAAAATAACGCTGCACATACACAATATGTACACATCATAATGTACCTAAGCGCAGCCATAAATAAATACACACACCATAACACCAGTTCAATTCACCAGTTCAAATATATATAATATATCTATCTGTCTGTCTATCCATCCATCTATCTACTGTATCTATCTATCTGTCTGTCTGTCTATCTATCTATCTATGTCTATCTATCTATCTCTGTCGATCTATCTATCTATGTCTATCTATCTATCTCTGTCAATCTATCTTTCAGTATCTCTGTCGATCTGTCTATCTATCTATCTAAAGTATATAGGTTTATATTATTGGTTTGTCAGAAATGTAATTGATAATTAATGATAACTTAATGATGAATTTAATAAATGATAACATAAAAAACCAAAACATGAGATGTTTTGTTTTTTTATGTAATAATTTATTAAAGGTTGTTATTTAAAGGTTGTAAACTGCAATGGCAGGATCTGAAAATCCTGGAGCTTTTTCCCCGTGTTTTTTTTTTGTCTCTGTTCAAACAGCTGCTATATTTCCTGGAGCTGATCGATACGGCGTTACCCAGATGATCCAGACGTGTTCACTCTTCTCCACACGTCTAATGTGGCGGATAATGAGTGTGAATGAGTCGAGAGCTCTGAAGCTTCGTCCTCTTCTGTCTTTGCTTGTAATAACTCATCCGCACTTCAATCACACCAACACATCACATCTGCATCATTGGGAACGGTTCTACTTTCTTCTCTTTGAAGACAAAAAAAAACGCAACAGATTTACAAATCGAATCCTTTGATCACCCTTTTCTTTTTATTCCATCACTACTCGTCCTACATTTTCATGTTTTCACAGCATGTCCACATTTATGTAACCATGACAGATACATTGTATAATATTCTCTTTTAGTGTATGAATTCAGAAAACCACATGATTCATATATCGTTTTTCATTGAAAATCCAATTGTCTAATCGACTCCATTATCATGTTTTTCTCAAATTTTTGAACACAGATAAATTAAAGACACTATTGAATTGAATTGAAATTTAATTGAAAAATCCTTTATTAGTCCCACAGCGGGGAAATTTCACGTCACGACAGCAACAACAAATCCAAACAAATAAATAAACAAACAAATAAACAAATTTATATTTATATTCTTTTTATAGACTTTTTTTCTCCTAAATTGCATAGCGACTTTGCGTTGGTCTCGAACTAAGAAAAGCGCTATATAGAAAAATTTTAACTTGAAATGTAGTTTTTGGTCAACGCTCCCTTTTAATTTATGTTTTGGTATTTATTTACAACTTTGAAGCTCTTGCGGGCCACATCCGGCCCCCGGGCCTTGAGTTGGACACATGTGCTCTAAATATAACAGGGACATTTTAGACCATTAAAAAAAAATTATTTGTCTTGTGTTCACTGACTGTCATGCTGTTCTGTCTAGTAAGCTTCTTTACATAGCCTGTGTAGACATCTACTGTAGCCTATTGTAGACAAACTGCTTCACTTGCTCCTCTTTTTTGTAAGTAGCTTTGGAGAAAAGCGTCTGCCAAATGACTGTAAAGTAAAAAGAACAGACGAATTAGCGTAAAGCGCTGTAGTTCCACAAAACGATTACGTCCACTCTATCTGGCCATCATATTCTTCCTGCAGTTTTTCTCCGGCCTCCACAGGATGACGTAGCACTTGGGGCTGAAGATGCACAGCAACAGGCCGTAACTGGAGGCCAGAATGGCGAAGATCTCCACAGCCACGGTGTGTTTCCCCGGTGAGCTGACGTACGCCGGCACGAAGGCGATCCACACGGCGCAGAAGATCAGCATGCTGAAGGTGATGAACTTGGCCTCGTTGA
>MU204326.1:1292748-1329218 GCA_017309775.1 Paedocypris sp. Pulau Singkep | reverse complement strand
AGAGAGAGAGAGAGAGAGAGAGAGAGAGAGAGGAGAAGATGGGAGGAAAAATACAAGCAATTTAGTCCTTCTGCACGGACAGAAAATCGCCGCGTATTCGTGTTCCAGGAAAACCATTCCAGGGCAAAAAGGTCGTAATTGCGGCTATTAGAAACTGGCGGGATAGCGGGAAGGATTCACCGTAATGATTAAATCCCAAATGCGGTGAAAATAAAGTAGATGGATGAAAAAACGGCCGTACCAGAGTCATGTCTCTGGAAATACTGTGTTTTTTCAAAGAGGTTTAAGGTTGAAGGACTGAAACCCAATTGTTATTATAGGGATGATAATAATAATAATAATAATAATAATAATAATAATGATAATAACAACAACAATATTAAAAATAAGTCACTCACCTTGGTAACGCGAGTGCCTAATAATATTAACAATAATAACAATAACAACAACTTGATTATTTAATTAATAGATAATAACAATGAATTATGGGTTCAAGCCAGAGAGGCAGTGGGAGGGGCATAAGTGTGATGAACGTTACACAGAAGCTTGTCTATCTGATGACATCAAAGCACTTTCCTTATCAATGTGTAAACTGATTGGATAAGCTTTAAATATATTTTCTTCTTGCAGATTTGTTTTTGTAGTTATCTAGTCGAAATAAGCAATAAATCATTATTCGGAAAGTGATTAGTTGAAATTTTTTTGATAAAAAAAAAAAGAAAATTTAAAAAAATCTAGTAAAAAAAAAAACACGAATCTAGTCTTTTTTCATTATCTTGGTCTACAGTTCATTACTTTGTATGATATGTTACTATAAAAGTAAAATTAATCGAAATAAGCAATAAATCATTATTCGGAAAGTGATCAGTTGAAATTTTTTTAATAAAAAAAAAAAATGTAAATAAAAAAAAATCTAGTAAAAAAAAAAAAAAACTCATGTAGTCTTTTTTCATTATCTTGGTCTACAGTTCATTACTTTGTTATGGTATGTTACTATAAAAGTAAAATTATTAATTTCGTTTGCATTTTTTTAACCAAAATAAATAACAGCAATACATTTTGTTTGTTTGCCAAGTCCCAGGAGAAGCTTCCGTACTGGTCCACAATACAGTTAGAAAGCTCGTGGAACTTGGATGTGGAAGTCGTGCTCCACCAGTCCTTCAGGTCTCCATCTTTGTCGAAATTACGTCCTGAACAGAAAAAACAAACGACACACACACACACACACACACACACACACACACACTCGAGTTGAAAGATTTTCAAGCGTAAAATCTGATTTTACGTAAAATCTGAATGATTGACAAGCGTCTGTTTGCCGGCATTACCGTTGTCATCAAAGCCGTGAGTGATCTCGTGTCCTATGACCATCCCGATGCCTCCGTAGTTCAGAGACCAAGGCTGACCTTTCCCAAAAAACGGAGGCTGAAGAATCCCTGCTGGGAACACTGGAGGAGAAGCGTGCCAGCAGTGGATCAAGATCTGTCATTCAGTTTCAGTCATAGTTTTTTGACTAATACTAACATTTATTTTAGTCTCAATTTAGTCGATCTTAATATTTTTTAGTTTTAGTCTAATTTTAGTCGACTAAATACCACAGAATTTAAATCGACTAAATTACAGTATACACTTAGTCAACGAAAATATAGGTGCTACATATTCTAAATGTTTTCTAAAGTGGCTTTGTCTAAGATATTTGAAAACTAGGAACATATAAAATATATACAAAGTTCTTGCTTGTTTTGAAAAACATTTATTTTTCTTGAACTTATTTTTTATCAAATTTTCATTCAATTCAAATAAATATATTCTCATAAAATAAACCTCAACAAAGAGGAAATTAAATACAGTAAAATAAATAAATTATAACGGCATCACAATTATAAGAAACAAATGGTGGCACGTGTAAGAAAAAAAAACACGTTTCGTTGCTTTTCCTGCAGCTGAAAGACTCCGTGTCCTGATTGGTTCCTCACTGCGTTTGCACCCGCCTTTCTCCACAAGCTCGGATCATGATTGGACGTCGTCACGCCGGCATTTTAGTTTCGTTTTTATTCGTTGACGAAAGTGAGGGACGAAAACTACAAGAACATTTATTGACAGAGTTTTTATATAGTTCTCGTTTTTGTCAGGGAAAAAGTGTCGTTGACGAAGACGATGAGGAAAATATGTGGTCAGTGAAATTATCCCTGCGTGACAGTCATCATCTAACAGATTTAAAAGCTAAACCTACACAAAGATGATGCGATTACCTATTTGGTTCCTGCTTGAGGAGTAGTAGGCGTTGACCACGGCAGCTCCGGTGATCCATCTGAAACACACCAACGATAAAAAGAGCCGCAAAGCTTTTGTTTTGGGAGATTCCAGGCGTCAGATTCCAGATTGATAATGCAAGAAAAGAAACAGATGACGTACTCTTCCTTGTTGACTTTCATTCTCAGCTTTTTCAGTCGTCTCTTCTGACTGAAGCCCAGGTTCTTCAGGATGTTCTCGAAGTATTCCTCCGGGTCGAAGCTCAACTGACGAAACACCTCGTTGTTGTTTTGGAAGCGAGTTCATCGTGTGGATACTCACCTCGTGGTACTCTTGATCAATGAAGGTGTCGTTCAGGAGGTTCTCCGAGAAGCCGATTCTTTCTCTGATTGCTCGTGCCTTTAGAAATGAAAGATAAAGAGAGGGTGAAGAAGCGGCTGAGATGGAGAGAGAGAGAGAGAGAGAGATCAACGTTCACCTTCTCCTCCGCGGCCTTCTTTGTCTCCGCGTCCATCCAGGTCAAGTTCTCCAGGTTGCTCAGGAACACTTCTCTAATGTTGGAAATCATCTGATTCATCTGAAGAAAACAGTCGCACACGCGGAGACAGCAGCGTTATTACACAACATTACACCGCATGAGTATTTCACAGTAAGTGAGTTTGTCAATATGGCCATAGAAGAGAAGATGAGACAAGAAAGTCCTGTTTTCGGACCATCATGAGGTCATTTATTAGGGCCATTTTGTAATTTGTCTCACACACACACACACACACACACACACACACACACACACACACACACACACACACACCTGGAGCAGTGGGCAGCATTACAGTTCCTAAAAATGAGTGAGATCAACGAGTGTCAATATAGAAGAAAGATTTATTACCGGTACATACATTTACATACGTACATGCATTTTTTATTTCATTCGTATTCTTTATCTTTATTTATTTATTATATAAATACACCACTTTAAAATTGTGAAACTGCCACAATACAATACATAAAACATAATACTATTTTGGTTGTGTTAGGGTGCTTTTTCTTGCATGTAATAAAAACTATAATAATTTAATACAAATGGCTTAAGGTGAAATTGCCTAGAGTTCAGAGTTCAGAAGGTCACTTTCATAATAAACAATCCACATATAAATGAATGAATTTCACACTAGCTGAACATTCCATTTAGAAGAGTCGTGAAGAACCTGATCCAGAACACACTGGGCAAACACTGGTGTAGTGGCTTCTCTTTTCCCAATTAGAACAAAACCCAGCGTCCCGTTACATTTAGACGCCTACAATTACTTTGTGTAAGGCGATTATTTTTGGCAACACGTTATGCAAAACTCTACTGGTCCCATTAAACTTCCACACTTCCAAGGTTCAGATTGTTTGTTCTAGTCAGGATCAATACTATGGAATCAGATAAGTGAATTTTTCTAAACGTAAATGTAGAAAAAAAAACGAACGAAAATGCTTCACATTTACGTTTGTTTGTTTTTTCACTCTCAATCTTCACGTTTTCGTTTGAAACTTTTTCTCCGTATCAGGTTTTTCGTTGGATTTTTGACCTAAGCTTCACGTGTGGGCGGCCCTTACTCTGATTGGCTGGCGAGTATGTGATTGACTGGAAGAGGGGGAGGAGTTTAGCAAGCGCTTAACCTGGTCACACAACTGTCAATCACATTCTCACCAGCCCCCACGTGTAGCTTGGGTTTAAAAAAAAAAAAAAAAACACTAACGAAAAATACGAAGCAAAAGAAAATTTATTCACATTTACATTTGATTTGATTTGATTTATTTATTTGAAGCATTTTCATTCCGGTTTGATATCGTTTTGAAATATATGTGATATATATATATATATATTTTGTGATATATAAATATATATATATTTTTTTGAGATATATGTTTTGAAATCGTGTGTGTTGTACTGTATAGAATCAGACTACATAAAGACAAACATTCCGTCCCGTGGTCTACTAGGGGTGGGTAATTTTTTTCCCCATAGTGCCCCATGAGAAACAGACAATATTGTGTAGGGCCAAAACACTGAACTCAATTCAGCATAATAGTAATCGTGTTTCTTTATATTAAAAAAAAAAAAACAGCATTGTTTAGTTTCATTATCAAGTTGGTGAGACTGGTAAGAGTGTATGTATTAATTAAATAAAGAAAAAGTGCGTTCGCCTTTTTTATCGCCACATTTATTCAGTCACATTTCCCAAAACAACGAATGATAAAACAAATGTGAATGAATTTAACATTTGTAACGTCATATTAACGATCACATTCAGTCACATGAAAAAACGGATTCAAATTTGGACCACAACTGCCATAACCATTGTATTGTGACTTTACGGATTATTAATAAATGAATGTGTGTTTAGGTCCCAGCTCACCATGTGTTTGCTGTCTCCAGCGAAGGCTTCCTCCACGTACAGTCTCCCCACCGCGTTCTCCATGTGGTTGTTGACGTAGATGGCACACTGTCTCCAAACCGCCGCCTCAGACGTGGTTCCATAGATCGCCTGCGAGGTTTAGAAACCGACACACAAAGCACAGGGTGGTAGTGATAGATCAACTCCTTTACAGTCAATACTAAAAATTAAAAAAAAAAAAAAAAACTTACAAAACTAAAAAAAAAACTAAGAACAATGGACATTTTTTTTTTAACTGACTCTTTTTTCCCCTAATTTTTGGACATTTTTCTTTTTTTTTTTAGCCGACTCTTTTTTCCCTAATTTTTGGACATTTTTCTTTTTAACCGACTCATTTTCCCACATTTTTGGACATTTTTCTTTTTTTTTTAACTGACTCTTTTTTTCTCACTAATTTTTGGACATTTTTCTTTTTGTTTTTAACCGACTCTTTTTTTCCCTAATTTTTGGACTTTTAAAATTTTTTTTAACCGACTCTTTTTTTCCCCTAATTTTTGGACTTTTTTTTTTTTTTTTTTAACCGACTCTTTTATGTATTCTACATTTTTATTTTTAAAGACCTTTTCACATAGTGACTTTGCGTTGGTCTCATACTAAGAAAAGCGCTATATAAACAAACATGAACTTTTCAAAGTGTGTGGAGAAGTTTAAAAGTTTTAGTTTCTATTGGTTCCTTCTCCATTCTTGCCTTTCTTCTGAGCTCGGAGCCACTTCTCTGCTCCTTTATTTGACCTGTTCATTTGTGTGGATGTTATTTTGCGAAATGAGTTCAAATGACTTGAGGGTCTCAATTTGTATTATATTTACTAGTATTATTAAATAACAATGTAACAATTTTACAGTGTTTATAGTTTTACTCTAAACCTGTCACTCTCTTTTCCAATCTCATACGCTTCATTCTTTAAATCTTTTGTCGTCTTAGTTGTCAGATCTATGTTGTGTGGTAAGCTAAATGCTAAAGCTACATCTGACACGATGTCTAGTAATCGTGTAGCCTTTTCTTTTCACATCAGCATAGTGTCTGTCCTCAAAAGGCCAGATGTAACTTAAAATGTAACTAAATGTAATGTAAAAAAAATGTAACTACTCCTTAAATGTTAATTATCTCATTATTTATCATAACGTATTCAAGTGACAATTGCAGTTGCGTAGAAAATCCATGTTTGCTTGTTGCTCTGACATAAATCCTTTTCAAATTTCAATAAATCAATTTTGTAAGCTTATGAAAACACACTCCATTAATGAAGGATCAAACTGTTTAAGTGAATAAAAATATAAAAATAACATCAAACTGTGGAAGCAAAGGCATTGTGGGAAATGTAGTTTTAGGTCACCGCACGCTCTTCATTTATTTTTTGGTATTTCATTCATCCACTCAAAACCTTTGAGCTCTGGCGGGCCACATCCGGCCCCCGGGCCTTGAGTTTGACACTCTGGTTTGTCTGCATCGAGAGTTTCTCCAGGTCAAAGGTCAGTGAAACGCCCCCCTCACCTTCCTGAAGGCTTTCCGTGTCTCTCTGTAGGGCCGACTCAACCCGACCACCAGGTTCATCACGAAGCGCCACACCATGTAGTTCTGGATGTCCCTGCAGATTCACAGCCATCTGAAGCAAACTGGAGAGCGCTGTAACCGGACACGTCTACCTCTTAGTGTACTTGGCAAAGACGGAGTTCAGCCTCCTGAAATAACCCGGGGCGTAGACGATGACGTCCTCCTTCTCCGTCACACTGACAGACACCGTGTCCAGGATCTTTGCCGTGAACAGCGTCCAGTTGAACGTCTGAGCAGCAAAGCCGAAGAAAATTCAGTCGCAAATATTGGAAGGTTTTATCGGGAGTAGTGCTGTCAAACGATTACATTTATTAACTAGTTAATCGCATGTGTTAACATAATTAATCGTGATTATTCGAGATTAAATTCATTAACTAGTTAATCGCCTGTGTTAACATAATTAATCGTGATTATTCGAGATTACATTTATTAACTAGTTAATCGCACGTGTTAACATAATTAATCGTGATTATTCAAGATTAAATGTATTAACTAGTTAATCGCAAGTGTTAACATAATTAATCATGATTTTTCGAGATTAAATGACTGAAGCTTGTAATAATGGATATTGAGGTGTAATAACCAACACTACAGTATTTAGGCGAGTGTTTATTTTAAAAAATTTAGTATAACTTTTGTTGAATTTGCAATGCATTGTCTTTGTTTTTTAATCCTCCGAGGTCGACTCGCACTTTTTTTCCAAGATAAAAAGAGACACAAAACACACAAAAAAGTCAATGTTGGTCTTGCATATAAGTGTTATACATCAACTTAAAGTTAGAAGTACATGTTTTTTTTTGGTTACACTCGACAGGACGTTGTGTTTTTTAATAATAATAATTAAAAATAAAATAAAACTAAAACATGAAGCGTGTTTTGCCTTCTCTGTCAGCTGAAAACGAACTGTAACTTAATAAATACTTATCACTCTAACATGAAACATGTGTCTACATAAAGCTTAGAATGTCTGTTTTTAAAAATAAAAGTAAGTAAATACAGTGTCGTCTGTTTATCTAATCCGAATGAATCTAAAGCGTCGGCTTTTAAGTTGTTTAAGTTATTTGCAGTTAAGTGACAACACCTGAACTCAATGACTGTGAGCTGCTGATCTTAATGAGCCGCACCTGGAGACAGTGCGCGGCTCTCTTGGTTCTATTCATTGGACGTTGCCGAAAAGAAACAAAAAAAAATTGCGTCAAAAATAATTGACGCGATTAAGCGCTTTAAATTAATCACGTGCGTTACCGCGTTAACTTTGACAGCACTAATCGAGAGTAAACAGAAGCGCATGAACAGAACAAGTGTTGCTACCCTTGAATCATACTCCAGGCTGAAGTTGGTGTTTAAGGATTCCAGTGGCATCTTGTTGTAGAGAAGAACCGGGTTGTTTCTTTCTTCTGGAGTGTCTGTCGCCTGTGAAGATATATTTCAGTTTGTTTGGCTCTTTGAGGATTTTTGCCGTTATTTTTTTTATTTATATTTTGAGTCAAACCCAAAACCAGCTCTGTAACATTTAAATTAAAATAGAACTGACTCTACTAGACACACACCATCCGACACAACATGCATGTAACGCATTCTGTTAATATAATATTAAATTAAAAATAATAGATATGATGGAAAAGAACATGTGATGCCAATAAAACAAAGATATCTAGAAATGAAGTACAAAATAGGAAATTACATAAATCAAGTAAAGCAAGTAATGCATAGCTCCAGAAATATTAACTGAAAACTACAAATTAAATGTAGAAAATAAAATAAATATAAAAATATAAAATAAAATAAAAAGTTAGCAAAAATGACTACAGTAAGAGTTAAACCTGAATCAGCACAACATATGGATTTAACAAAGCAGCGCACTGTTCTTTTGGCAAAGTCGCAGCAAAAAATATTTTCTAAACTGGTAATAACTATAACAAGATGTTTCTGAAATACAGACATTCATTATTATTAAGAAATTTGAAATGAGTAGACGAGTAAAACATAGTAACACACACACACACACACACAGTGTAAAGGCTTTATATCTTATTACAGTAGATTTATGTCTGGAGTATATAAAACGATTACTGTATTTACACGAATATAAGCACCCCCTGATTTTTCAGGCGCAAAATGTAAAAAGGCGCAACATTTTTTTGGTTTCTGGCTAAATTACATACATTTTCTGACAGAGCGATTAGATTAGAGTCAAACACACTGTTTTGGCTTTGATCTGGTCTGGTTTTCAAGCGCTAGCCCGTTAGCCTTTAGCACGGCGAACTACCGGAATCAATATGGTGTTATATATCCAGTGTTATTTAGCCACTGTTAAGTTTCTTTATTTCTGTCATTGAGCTAATAAAAACTCAGACGCACATCTGCCTCCAGAACCATTATTTAAAGAAATGGGGGCTTATATATTTACGTGAATATTTGAAATCGCCGATTATTTTAGAAGACTTGTAAAGTATGAAATTTGATTAGAAATTTCGCTTCACATTTACGTTCGATAATTTTGGCACTAATCTAATTCCATAGTAATGCGCGGTTCAAATAAAAAAAATCAAAAGAATTATTATTATTATTACTTCTATTATTATTATTATTATAAGCAGACCTCAAGTTTTTTAACCACTAAAAATTGGAAAAACGAAAAAACCCGAGTGCTTATATTTCCGTGAATAGAGTTTCCGATTTTGTAGTGTATTTTTGTCGAGACTTACGTTGGCAATTTCCTTTTCCATCATCATCACGCGCGAAACCTCTCGCCTGACATGGGTGTCGTTGACCTCCAGGCCGCGGTCCGTCCGGATGAGCTTGGCCAGGTCAGTCATGAAGTTCTCATATGTCACACAGGCCTGGGAAGAGAAAAAAATGCACACGTTGAAAACACATGAGTGCTAAACTCCAGACCTTCATCTGTTCTTCATCCGCACAAGCCAGTGTTGGAATTCCTGCCGTGATTCAGGAAGCATTCGATTCTCCTGTAGCATCCAGGGAAATGGAGTTGATCAGATCTTTCTGCAAGTTCCTCCATCTTCGAGCTTCAGATGATGGATAAGAAGAGTTTCCACTCGTTTGTCCCTCGTCTCTAACTTAGTTTGTCGATATTAGTTTTTAGTCAATATTAGAACCGACTAGTTCAGGATGAATCAATTGCTTGATCTGTTCTAATATGTAAAAGCAATAATGGGAAAAAAAAATGCATGTTCTTCTCGTGCTGGTGTTAGTTTCCTCTAGGTCTCCAGTTTTCTAGCACAGTCCAAAAAAAACGTATTTGGTCAAGTTTTCCCATTCTAATTTTTCTAAAGTTGTGAGTGAGAGTGTAAATATGTGCATCTGTGTGTCCTGCTCTGTGATTGGTTGGCCACCAAACCAGAGTGTGTGCCCCGCCTTCAGGCCCAGACTGGGTGACATTGGCTTCAGCTCCCCGTGACCCAGAAATGGAAAAGCTGTTTAGAAAAGTTTTTTTTTTTTTTCATTTTAGCTTTATTTATGGATGTTTGTAATTTAAAACGTCATCTTGCCCACAAAACATAGATATAAAAAAAACTATACTTAAGTACCCAATGTACATTTACTCAAGTACTTTCCAGCCATACAGACTGCCATACTTAAGTAAAAGTACAGATACATACTGTATAAGTTACTCAGAAACAAGTAAAAAGTCACCTCTATTAAAAGCAAAGTAGTGTCAATTCAAATGTAGTGGAGTGAGAAGTACAGTTACTCAATCAGAAATGCAGTGGAGTAGAGTAAAAGTTGATCATATTTTTTATACCAAAAACATACTTAAGTACCCAATGTACATTTACTCAAGTACTTTCAGCTCCCCGTGACCCAGAAAAGAAATAGCCGTTTAGAAAAGTTTTAGCTTTATTTATGGATGTTTGTAATTTAAAACGTCATCTTGCCCACAAAACATAGATATAAAAAAACTATACTTAAGTACCCAATGTACTCAAGTACTTTCAGCTCCCTGTGACCCAGAAACGGAAAGTTTTTTTTTTTTTTCATTTTAGCTTTATTTATGGCTGTTTGTAATTTAAAAGGTCATCTTGCCCGTCTATCTAGCCCGCACAACATTGATATAAAAAAAACTAAATGAAAGAAACTCAATCTTGCCCTAACTTGAAGTTGAAGAAGGTTGCCATGCTCCTCAACAGGAGTAAAAGTGAAGCCAAGCAATACTGAATGGAGAAGGGAGAAGGATGAGGATGATGATAAAGGGTTCCTACCTCCTCGTAGGGTCCGGTACAGGCGTAGTGGTCTCTTGAGGAGAGGCCGAGACTTGGCTGGTCAAACTGGCACAGAGAATCAAACCAACAGACAGTCAGTCTTTCATTCCTAATAGGAAAGTCGATACATCTGGATGTAGGTCCTCCTCAGTAAAGCTGGACCACTTACGGCAATTTAAAGCCTCATAGAGCCATAAACAAGTGAATGTTTGTTCCCAAAGACTTTGTGGAGGCTTTCTAAAGCTCCGTCTACAAAAAACAAAAAAAGTCTCTTGGAGATGGAAGACTTGGCTGCTTAGACGTGCTTTTAATGCAGAAATGTAAAGAGTACCGGACAACCATACTCATTTACTCAACCACATTTACTCAAGTACTTCACAACCATGTGGACAAATATACTTAAGTAAAAGTGCAGATACTGTATAAGTTACTCAGAAACAAGTAAAAAGTCACCTCTGTTACTTTCCAAATAGGAAAGTAGTGTCAATTCAAATGTAGTGGAGTGAGAAGTACAGTTACTCAATCAGAAATGCAGTGGAGTAGAGAGTAAAAGTTGCTCATATTTTTGATACCAAAAGTAGCCAAAAACATACTCAAGTACCCAATGTACATTTACTCCAGTACTTTACAAACATACAGACTGCCGTACTTAAGTAAAAGTGCAGATAATACTGTATAAGTTACATAAGTTTCCAACATAAGTAAAAAGTAAAAGTACAGATACCTACTGTATAAGTTACTCCAATACAAGTAAAAAGTCACCACTATTAAAAAGAGTCAAAGTAGCAAAGTATCGCATTTTAAAAGAACTTGAGTATTTTACTCATACTGAATTTCGGCTAAAAAAAAAAAAAAAAAAGTAGTGTGGAAAAACAAAGAAATGTGAAAAAAACTCTATCCATAAGGTTTTATTACTTTAAATGAACATTAGATAGACCCGTATACCTCAATGTGTTTCCTCCAACTTGACGGTGGTTTTATAAAAGCTGTTATTTTTGTTATTCGCAGTAAACAGAGCAGACACTGCCTCTGGTAAGAGTCCTTCGCCCAAGAAAATTAACCGCGGTAAAAATCAATTATGATTTGTCGGGCACAATCAAAATGTAACGAGTAACGACATGTGTCCATTCAAATGTAGTGGAGTGAAAAGTACTCAATCAGAAATGTAGTGGAGTAGAGAGTAAAAGTGGCTTACATTTTCGATACTCAGTACAAGTGCCAAGTAGCCAAAAACATACTCAAGTAAAGTAACAAAGTACATTTACTCAAGTACTTTACACCTGTTTTTTCGTGGCAGAGTGAAGCTAGCTAATAGAAAGGAGAGAGGAAGTGTGTTGTGGCGCACACCTACATGAATGATGTGTGCATTGGAGTCGCGGTCGTCTGTACCGATAAAAAAGCTAATCAGGACTTGCTTCCCGTATCTGGCGTTGAGTCGGGCCAAGGCATCTTCAGCGCTCCAACTCATCCCTGTGTGGAGATAGACGCGGTAGAATAAAGATACCGTATTTATCGCCGTATCAGACGCACTTTTTCTTCCCCAAAACTGAGGGTGAAAAGTTGGTGCGTCTTATACGGCGAATGCAGAGATCCGCGGAGCGCGCTCACCGCCATCTTAGTGTGCAATACCGCGCTGTTACATACGTCGTCTCGCTTTCTTTCTCGCGCAGAATCTTGTGAAACAATGAAACCATGATTTACAAACGAAAACAGACTTTGATCAAAATAAAACAAGCAGATTTTCTCGCGCGCATCTTTCAAACTAAAACAGCCGCTCTTCTCTTAAAGACACAGCGCAGAAAACGCGTGTGTGATCTATTAATTCAGTCTGTTACACTGCTTTCTGTGTTTGATTAGTAATGTCTGTGCCGTCATTGATAGTTGTAAGTTACAACTTGTAAGGAAACTAATGTGTAATACTGTATTAAGGTGTTTATATACTTATATAAAAATCTAATTCATGAATTATCACGGTATCCACGGTATTGCAAAATCCATATCGCGGCACATCTCAATACCGCTATTCAGGTTAATACCGCTACACCGCGCAGCGCTACATCACTGTTTACTGACTTTACTGACTGTTCATGTCACATGTTTGACATACAATTGTTCTTAAACTGCTGTTCACTTTTATACAGTTGATATAAAATATTTTACTACAGTATTTAGTTCAAAATCTATTTTTCTAGATTTTCCTCCTTTAAAATTGTCCGCGTCTTATATGCCGGTGCGTCTTATAGGGCGAAGAATGCGGTAAGTGAATGTAGAATATGCATGAGTTGTGAAGGTGACGCTGGGATGATGGAGAGTCTTTTCTCACCGTACACACTGTCCCAGTCGTCTGAGGCGATGGGCCACTCCAAGACATCTGGCAGCATTGTGAGTAAAGGCGCTCCACCTCTCTGCTCAATCAGGCCTGTCGGAAAAACACACACATCTCAGTATTCTAATGGAGATTATAGGAGGACGAAAATCTATTTGCGATTTTTCTGAAAAGTCCTGCGATTGGTCATTCAAATTTGACACTTTTAAGAGCACGAGATTAAAATCGCGAATATAATATTGTTAATCTAGTTGTTTGACGCTTCGTGATTATTAAATTCCTCATCCTAAATATCAATGAATGAGAATAGAAATCAACCGAACCACTTGGTCGTTTGTTTTTATGTTTAACTTCATCTTAAACAACGAAAAATTGTGGAAATTGTAAAAAACGTGTAAAAATGTCGTTTCGATGTCTTTTTGAAAAACACCTTGACAAATGGTGAATGTACTTTGAGAAAAGGTGAAACATTCCTAATTAGTAAAATTATTAAAAGTATTAGTACTTGCACTTCATTGATTCCATGAATTTATTGGGACTGTGTGACAGTAAAAGTTGCTTATATTTTTGATACTCAGTACAAGTACAAGTAGCCAGAAATACTAATAAGAAAAAAAACATTTACAAAATTTACAAAAATTCCCTAAAGTGTACTCAAGTACTTAACAATTCGTTCCAATTAATCAGCGTCCCAACCGGAGGTGTAAAGACTCAAATCAGAAGAAACCATATAGATAGATGGAGGGATGGATGGATGGATGGATGGATAAATAGATGGATGGATGGTCAAACCTCATCAAAGATGATTCATCAGAGTCACACAAAAGATAAACAGCCTAGAGATGTTCCTGGAGATGTGGTGATACTCACTCTCGTTGGTGCAAGACCTGTAAAGGACTTTGGCTTTGGTTAAAGACTCGATATTTCTGCCGTCGTCTCTTTCCAAGACCCCTGAAACAAAATAAATCACAATATCATTCATACAAAATGAACAAACATGGTACTAATGAAAACCACGTGAACCAAAAAAAAAAAAGAGAACAAAACTACAAACACGACCAAAAAAAAAAAAAAAAAAAAACCCTGAACAAAATCAGACGTCGGAATTCTTCATTTGGAAGACGAGGCGTTGGTGCCCTGCCAAAGCTTCAAGCTCTTTATTCATCCCGAAACTAAATGGGAAGGAAAATCACGTTGGATCACATCTTTTTGAATTTTTTTTATCGTGTGTTTCTTTTTTTGGTGTGTGTGTGTGTGTGTGTTCACTCAATGCGATCACGATTTCAGTACAGCCCCTAGTGGCCATATTGACAAACTCACTCACTTAAACTTACTTTCTTTCCTCACAAGTCGACGTCATGATCCGTTAATCGCTCTCATTGCCCAACAAAACCGATGCGCAATACGGTAATTACAGTTTGTACTGCTGAACTATATTCAGATACTCAGATGCGTAAAACCATTATTACCGTATTTCCTGGACTATAAGCCGCACCTGTATATAAGCCGCATCCGCTCCATGAAGGGTTTTGAATAGTAAATGTACACGTGTGTAACTAAATAGATCCTTTCCTCACCTGCATTTTAACACAGCAGCAACTTTGCTGATTAAAACGGGACAGATAAAGAGAAAATAAACGGTATCTAATGTATTTATCTACATTATCAAAAAATCAGCAGAATAGCCGCACCTTTGTATAAGCAGCATGGTTCTAACCTGTGAAAAAAGTAGCAGCTTATAGTCCAGAGAATACGGTAATTAGGACTGTCAAGCGATTGCTTTTTAAACCTAATTAATCGCACACTTCCTGATCAAATTAATCACGATTAATCGTGATTAATTGCAATTAAATGACTAAAGTTTGAAATATTGGGTATTGAGGTTTCGTGCGCTTAAAAGACGGTTTGTAAGAAGGGCTGTCAAACGATTAATTATTTAAAACCAATTAATCGCACAATCCCTGATCAAACGAATCACGACTAATCGCAATTAAATGACTAAATCTTGACATTAATATAAGATGTTGAGGTTTTGCGCGCTTTGTGAGGCGCTTTTCACAATCCGTCACTAAATACCGTATTGTATAAATGTAGAACTACTTATTATATTTTCATCTGCAAGTGATGTTCCCCAAACATGCGAACACACTTGGCAATAAATGGGAACAAAAAGAACGAAGCGTTTAGGAGCGATGGAGGGGCAAGATGGCGTCTCTGAATCCCTCTCATCCTGTTTTCAGCGTTTCTGTTGGGCTGGAGTTTTAATGAGCGCCCGGGTCCCTTGGTTTCCTGTAAAGGGCACAGATCACGGCTCTGTGATTGGATTAGGGACCGCCTGCCGTCTGTGTGGCACCGCCCCCTGCGGCATCAAAACTCCATCACCTCATCTCTGCCGCTTCCTCATGGCATCCGCCGTGGACCAATCGCGTGGTGATATATTAGCGATAGGATAAGACTATTTATCCCACTAGGGGAAATTTCTTTGTACATCTTTTTTTTTTAACAGAAAAACAAATAGGGACAATTTAAAAGACAACAGTGAGGAAACAACAATAAATAGATTTTTTTTTAGTATTTAGTGCAAAAAAAAAAAGCAACTGTGCAAAAAAACAGTGGTGCAAAATAAGAATATACCGTATTTCCTGGACTATAAGCCGCTACTTTTTTTCTAGGTTTTAAAAAGAAGACAAAATAAATGCAAAGAAGAATACGCTACTTCCACTTTAGCAGAGATAAGTCGGTCTGTCAAACTCTTCTTTTCAAAAATCTTTTCAAATCCTCACCCCTTCATCATGGAACCCACAGGAAGAAGTTCGTATGATGCAAGTTTTAAGTGGAAGGCCGTCTGCATATGTACATTTACAATTCAAAATCCTTCTGTTCCTGTAGTGAATATCTAATCCAAAAACATACAAAAACATACACTGCAAAACTTTTTTTAATAGAGCGGATGCGGCTTTTATGCAGGTGCGGCTTGTTGATCTTTTTTTTATTATTATTTTTTTTAAATAGAGCAAATGTGGCTTATATACAGGTGCGGCTTATAGTCCAAAAAATACGGTAATGCGCAATACCAAAATACACATTATTGTGGTGTAAACGTGTCGCATGGAGAAATGTAAAATTATGCAATAGAGCGGGTGTATTAATAAATAAATATATATTAACAAAAAAAAAACCTCATACACGTTTTTCGATTGAATTTTGTTCTTGGAAATTTTGCATTTTTATTCATATTTTATCTTTTTATCTATCGTTTTTATTGTATTTCCATTCTTTATCTTTTTATCGTATTTCCCTTGTGCACATTTTCTTGCATTTCCCCCATCCCAATGTTTTAAAGCTGGATCGATCAAAAACACATTTCACTACATGTTGTACCACGTGTAATAGGTATGTGTGACAAAAACAAATTTGAATGTGAAAAACAATAAATAATTTGAATTCAGCACCTTCTGTATGTATGTGCATGAGTTTATACAAAGCTCTTTATATTTATGTCCTATTTCCTGAAAGCTTGATATGGATTATGTCCGTCAAAAGTCTCCATTATGGACCAAATCGGCTAAAGACGTCCAGCACGGTCTAAAAGCAGTTTGCATTTTTTTTTTTATTTCTCTCTTCTTTCCTCTTTATTAATCTTCTTACTTTTTTCATTGTACAATCAAACTGTGGTTTTTGAAAAGGTGAAAAAAAATTGTGATTGTGAAAAAGTGATTATAAATGAAACGAAAAAATAATCCTTGAATTGTATTGTTAACTGGAAACGGGCCTGGTCGGACGCTTTTCTCCACATCTCCGATCTATAGGTGCTTTTCATTGCTCTATAACTGAGGTATTTGCAGTTGTTGTGTTGACTCACATGCCTGAGTTTATGTCGCGTTTTACTGCGTCTCACACCTCAACTAAACACTCACAAGAACATATCCCCAGGCCTGTGAATACCACCAATCATAAAAAAAAACCATTTGAAATATTCCAAGACTTTGTTGAATGTAGTAATACGTTTATGGTAATGAGTGGTTTTGTAATAAAAAGATCCAAAATGGATTCGCAAAAACTGAAAATGCTGGAGCATAATAAAAGAAAATAGTGAAGCGAAACCAAGTGCAATCATTGTTCTTGTCCAAGAAGTCTTGACGTTAAGTGTCAAGGAGCAATGCCAATACTCTTTGCAAAACAAAAGACTTTTATTCCTAGTGAAATTAAATTCTTCTCCGATACCATCAGACTGAAGAGTGGTAACGGTTCACTGCCTTCAAATTAAAGCCTTAATGTGATTTGGCTAAGATGAGAAAGAAAAAGAATGAGAGAGAGAGAGAAAAAGAATGAGTGAAAGACAGAATGATAGAGAGAGAAAGAAAGAGAGAGAAAAAGAATTAGAGAGAGAGAAAGAAAGACAGAATGAGAGAAAGAGAAAAAGAATGAGAGAGAGAGAAAGACAGAATGAGAGAAAGAGAAAAAGAATGATAGAGAAAGACAGAATGAGAGAGAGGGAGAGAGAAAGAAGGAAAGACAGAATGAGAGAGAGAGAGAAAGAAGGAAAGACAGAATGAGAGAGAGAGAAAGAAAGACAGAATGAGAGAGAGAGAGAAAGAAAGAAAGACAGAATGAGAGAGAGAGAAAGAAAGACAGAATGAGAGAGAGAGAGAAAGAAAGAAAGACAGAATGAGAGAGAGAGAAAGACAGAATGAGAGAGAGAAAGACAGAAGGAGAGAGAGAAAGACAGAAGGAGAAAGAGAAAGAAAGACAGAATGAGAGAGAAAGACATTTCTACTTCAATCTTGATATTTTCTAGATGTAGTTTTACCAACAATTTTGATAAAAAGATTTATGATTTATTATAGTAGTATGTTCATATTTTAGTGACATCAATAGAGTTTAATAACAAATGTATCCTAATAATAAAGTAGTAATAACATTGACTACACACTCTGCAGAGGAGAAAAGCCTCTCAGCTCCGTTCAAGTGAAATGATGAAGTTCAAGCATCACGACACTTTATGTCATCAGAGAACATTTGCATAAAAGTCGGATCAGCTCGTATTCTCCAATCAGCGATGCCTTTCATTCCTCAAAACCTCAGCACTAGACGTGTAATCTTTCCTTTCACTCTCAGTGTCAGCTGATTGATGAGTGACGATCCCACTGATTAACCAACGAGGATTCTCAACCAGTTAATAATACACAGAGAAAAGACAAAAATCACAACACAAGCTCATCCTCACTGATCCTGAGGTTCGCTTTCAAAATGTCACATTCATGAAACACCGTTGAAAGGAAAGAAAGGAGAATTGGAATGAAACGGAAGTAGGGATCAAGAAAGAGGGAGAGAGAGAGAGAGAGAGAGAGAGGGAGAGAGAGATGTAAATACAAACAAAAAGAGTGAAAAAAAGAGAGAGAAAAGTGGAAAGAAAGCCCATAGAAAAAGAAACAGGAGAGATATGGAGATAAAGAGAGTCAGAGTGAGATAACGGGCAAAGAATAAGTGAAGAAAAGAAAGAAGTGATTGGAAAGAATTCAGAAAACGAGTGAGGGTCTGTTTAAAGAATTGAAGCGATAAATAGTGAGAGAGGAAAAGAGAGAGAGAGTAAGATAAAATGAGATAGTGAGAGAAGATAAAATGAGAGAGAGAGAAAGGAGAGAAGTGGAATATAGTGAGAAACTATTGAGAAGAGAATGTGATAAACGTGAAAAGAGAGAATTATTCAGATGAAAAATAGAGACAGACAGAAAGATAGAGAAAAAAAGAGAGAGAAAGACAGAGAGAGAGAGAGAGAGAGAGAAAGAGAGAGAAAAAGAGAGAGAAAGAAAAAGAGAGAGAAAGAAAAAGAGAGAAAGAAAGAGAGAGAGAGAGAGAGAGAGACAGAGAGAGAGAGAGAGAGAGAGAGAGAGAGAGAGAGAGAGAGAGAGAGAGACAGAGAGATATAATAGAGAAGAGAAAGTGATTAATGGACAAGAGATTAAAAAAAATAAAAGTGTGGATCAGATTGAGAAACATTTGGAGAGAGAAATCAGTGAAGAGATAAGTGAGAGAGTGAGAAGTGAGTGACAGAGACTTAGTGAGAGGGAAAGAGAGACGTGTGTGTGTGTGTGTGTGTGTGTGTGTGTGTGTGTGTGTGTGTGTGTGAGTGTGTGTGTGATGGCTTGTGCACACCGGCCGCACACGACTGGAGGTGAAGTGATATCTCTGACCCGCTGGATCAGGCTCCACACAGATTCACTTACACTCACTACACAAGCCACATAACTACACACTACTAGTCTTTTAAAAAAACAGAGGGGGGAGAAAGAGAGAGAGAGAGAGAGACAGAGAGAGAGAGACAGACAGGCAAAGAGAGAGAGAGAGACACGGAGACAGACAGACAGGCAAAGAGAGAGAGAGAGAGAGAGAGAGAGAGAGGGAGAGAGAGAGACACGGAGACAGACAGACAGAGAGAGAGAGAGACAGAGAGAGAGAGAGAGAGAGAGAGGTGTAGTGAGATAAGAGAGTCAGAGTGAGATAACGGGCAAAGAATAAGTAAAGAGAAAAAAGTGATTGGAAAGAAAAATGGAGTGAAATGGAGAAAGGGAAAATGAGTAAGGGTAAAAGAAAGATAAGTGGGATAAAGTGAGAAATAAGTGAGAAGAAAAAGCGATAAATGGACGAGAAAAAAAAAAATGGAGTTTGAGTGAGTAAAAAGCAAAAAGATAAAGACACTTATGGCCAGAGGGGGAAGAAAGCTCATAGAAAGAGAAACAGAGGAGAGATATGGAGATAGAGAGTCAGAGTGAGATAACGGGCAAAGAATAAGTAAAGTAAAGAAAGCAGTGATTGGAAAGAATTCAGAAAACGACTGAGGGTCTGTTTAAAGGATTTAAGCGATAAATAGTGAGAGAGGGTAATAGAGAAACGAGAGAGAGAGAGAGAGAGAGAGAGAGAAAAATGGAGAGAGGGAAAATGAGTAAGGGAAAGAGAAAGAGAAGTGGGATATAGTGAGATATAATTGAGAAGAGAAAGGTATAAATGGACGAGAGGAAAAAAAGAGAGAGAGATGAAAAAAAAATGAAGTTTTCAGTGAGTGAAAAGCAAAAAGATAAAGATAATTTTGGGAAGAAAGACCATAGAAAGAGAAACACCGGAGAGATGTGGAGATAAAGAGAGTCAGAGTGAGATAACGGGCAAAGAATAAGTGAAGAAAAGAAAGAAGTGGATCTCTGTCCACGTCAGAGCCTCACAGATCCAGTGACCATCAACACCAGCAGCACCAGCACCCTACACCACCTGGAACATAATCATTAGCACACATGCTTGGCTGGAAAACATCTCCTCAGCCCGGGGCCACGGCACTGGAATTGTCCCCATAAATCAGGCCTCACGCTGGGACCATTAAGCTCCTCGCTCCGTAGCTTCCAGGTGCCCACAGTGCCCAGAGTTTCCTCCTGTCGTCCCGCTCAGAGGCTTCACAACATCAGCTCAGTTCCACGCGGCTTTAAATAGACGCTTCGAGGGATTATATCGGCTCTTGTTCGCACACTTCGTCAACGGTAAGGAGAGGAAACCTTCACTGACATTCCGCGAACAGTTCACGATTATCCAGTGATGCTCAACCTGAGGCCCACGGGCCGAGTCTGGCTCGTAAAGGTGGAGCGCGTGGGCCAGTCTCTGTTTTTTAGATTCCGAGACATACCGTATTTACGTGAATATAAGCACACGCATGATTTTTCCAGGCACAAAATAAAAATGAAAAGTTAATTTTCTCTTTAAAATACAATTTTGTCTTCATTTAACAAACCTAACTTGTGACTCGTATCCATTCAAATGTTATAATAATAAAGATTATTATAATAAAATAAAGCAATAATTAATTTCAGTCGAAACTACACCTCCCATCATGCTTTGCTGCTCACCTGGTTCCCATGAGCCTTTGCGCTAACAGAGCAGAGAGTAAAGCTGACTTAGACGTAAATATTAGAACAGTCGTGTTTTTCTCTCTGTATCAGACAGAGCGATTTTAGCGATATTAGAATAACTTTACATTTTAAAATCTAATCTGTCACCAACACAGATGGACATTTTTCTTTTTTGAAGACTATTTTATTCCCTGATTCCGCACAGCGAAGAAAAGCGCCATATAATTACATTTGAACTTGAACCAACGTGCGAATGATCGTGTAATTGACTGAAAAACGATCACACGGTTTCCACAAACCGACTAAAGTCGTCATGAAGAGCAAAACTTGAGCCACCATCTCACCATCTTAGACCAAGAAGCACGGGGTGGTTAGTTGCCCATTATTGACCATTTTTTCCACATTTTGGCAACTAGACTTTTAGATTTTACTATTAAAATTCAAAAGCGACTAATTGAACTAATGACATGCAAGCATCTTGAGCAAAGAGCAAACCACCAGACAGGCAGGACAACTATGACAAATAACACTTCAATATTGCGATCTTTTCACAATGATACAGAACAGATAGTGCTGCAACTCAGTCAGTAGAGCTGAAGATGGCTTCCATTCTCCCCAAAAACTGTACAATTTTTACAAAAGGACAAATTTTACATGACATGTAAGTTGCTTTGGATAGAGGCATCAGATTAACAGCGTAAAATAGGTGCGGTTTAAGGCCCAGGACACCAAAGGTTTCCCAAACAGGCGCTATCAAGAAATAAAGAGATAAAGCAAAAAATAAAATGACCAGAGGAACTGAGGGAAAGTGAAGAGGAGGAAATAGAGAAGAAATACGAAAAGAAAAGGCTGAGAAGTTACCACTACTGGTAACATAAATCGTTGACTTGCTAAAGGTGACGAGAAGATGCTACAGGTCGGAGAGAAAGCTTCTGCTGATCAGAGAACCATCAGTAAGAGCAGATATTACAAATGATCAATGGAATTAACAAAGTATTTGGTGTCTTCATACATCGCAGCTATTGTCGAAATTTCAGGAAAAAACGTGTTATATTGCTTTTAGTCGTAAAGAAAAAAATCCACAAATAGTGAATCCACGATGGTCTAACCGTGATATAGCGAGGGTTCACTGTAAATGTTACTCATGTTGCTCAAGAAAATCGTTTTTTTTTCGCGATTATTGAGATCAATGCACGACGCCTCGACCAGGACCAGTGGCTTTGATAGTCGGGCCAGTGAACTTCAAAAGACGACTGCTTGGTTTTAGGAAGAAGAGAATCAGAATCAGAAAACTTTATTGTCCAAGTTGCGATGACAACAAGGAATTGGGTTTGGACTGACTCCGCCTTCTCCCCTCTTTGCAAATATTAACATAAATATACAAATAAAATACAAGAGACAAGAAAAAGGAAAAAACAATGGGATGAAATAAAGGAAACAAATAAATTTTACATAAATAAATTGAACTATTTTTGACATAAATAAATGTTACTACTCTGACTGGTAACTCCGCCCCCGCCCGTTCCGATTGGACACCCACCTTTCAGAACCACCTCCAGCTCGTCTCGCAGGATATCAAAGGTGCTGTAGCGTGAGCTGGTCTCAGGGATGATGTTCTTCTTCAGCCAGCCACCACAGGCGTACTGGTAGAAGTTCTCACAGGGGTTGACGGTGGGATCCATGTTCTCGATCAGGCGCGATGCTGAAACACCGAGCCAGCCGTGAGACGGATCACCAAGGATTCGCTAGAACCGCAGCATCTTTACCTGACTGGGTGCAGTCCGCCGTTATACACACGCCCTCTGGAAAAGAGAAGACTCAAACTCAACATCAACAAAACTCAACAAAACGCCAGACGTGGCCTGCTGACATCTCGCAACGAGCTTAAAAGTTTTGAGTGTCTAGAAATACACACCAAAAAATAAATGAAGAGTCCGCGTTGACCAAGAACTACATTTCCCACAATGCCTTTTGACTACAGTAGATGCGGCAGTGATTCCACCGTTATTTCTCTTTATTCACTTGGACAGTTTGATCCTTCATTAATGGAGTCGTGTGTGTTTTCATAAGATGATTTATGTCAGAGCAACAAGCAAACAAGGGTTTTCGACGCAACTGCAATTGTCACTTGATTAAGTTGTAACAAATAATGAGTTGTTTAACATTATGGAGTAGTTACATTTATTTAACATTACGTCTGATTACATTTAGTTACATTTATACGTTACATCGGGCCCTTTGAGGACAGACGTTCTGCTGGTGTGGCCCTCGGCGGAAATGAGTTTGACGCCTCTACTTTAAAGAGACAAATGTAGTTTTCTTTAAGTCGGTGTGAATTATAGGCAGGCGGTCGACATTTTCAAATGTTGAAAAAATAAACGAGTTGTGGAAGTCAAGGGAGGAGAACAATAAAGCTCATACTAATTTCTAGGAGGGATTGTCTGGTGGGTTTCTTAATTTTGGCGTGGTACGTTTTTGTGTTTGAAAAGGTGTTTTAACCCCTTCCTCTTAGGCACCTTGTAGCTCTGGGGCTACGTCTAAAATAATAGAATAAATAGTTTTTGCTTTCTTATTAGTGGAGTAGAATCGAAAAAAAAAAACAAAAAGGAAAATGTCCAAGCTTTCCTTCTAGTATTCCCACTGTGCAGTGTTCAAACAAGTTCCAGTTTGGCTTCAACTAAACTTGGCCACTTTCAGATCTTCACCCTGCGACTAAAGTCCTCAACCCTTTTGCCGTCCGCAGTGGCTGAGAGGACGAGCGAGTAAAGATCAAGCCTTGCTCAGCATTCTGCAGGCCTTTGAGGCTTAAACATTATTATTCTGCACTCAAATGGCTGATGGTGTGAACGATAAACTGCGTCTTTCTTGCCCAGAGTATTAATAACATGTGATAAAGGGATTATGTGAGTAAATATTAGTTGTCTGATTTATATTTAAAGGCTAAACGATAGTTCTGAAAATAGCAACGGAAACACGTGGAAAGTGAGAACACACTTCAAGAGAATAGTGTGTGTGTGTGTGTGTGTGTGTGTGATCCTGTTAAATTGAGAGTTATTTATCTCTCTCTCTCTCTCTCTCACTCTCATTTGCTCCGAAGACTTAGAGAATGGGATAGTGTGTGCAACTGAGAGAGAAGTAAGTTCATAAGCCTAACACTACTTCTCTTCAGTAACTTCTCTCAATCTTCTATCCTTCTGCAATACTATTATTTTACATGCACCAATAAAATGTATATATATATCTTTAATTTCGTTACAACCTTTAATGACGACACAAAGACATTGCTAATAAAACATAGAAGCACAGCGCTGTTTCTACTCTTTTATGTTTTATCAAAATTGTTTGTTTCATGCGATGTTTGGATTCAGTCTGTCTTCAGTTCTCTCTCTCTCTCTCACTCACTCACACACTCACTCACACACTCTCTCACACACTCTCTCACTCACACACTCACTCTCACACACTCACTCTCACACACTCACTCTCACACACTCACTCTCACACACTCACTCTCACACACTCACTCTCTCTCACTCTCTCTCACTCTCTCTCACTCTCTCTCTCTCACTCTCTCTCTCTCACTCTCTCTCTCTCTCTCTCTCTCTCTCTCTCTCTCTCTCTCACTCTCTCTCTCTCTCTCTCTCTCTCACTCTCTCTCTCTCACTCTCACTCTCTCACTCTCACTCTCTCACCAACCTTTTCCACTCTGTGTGATGAAGAGAATGATGAGGGCCACGATGATGACAAAGAGCAGGGAGACGATTGTCAGAAGACCGATCTCCAGTGAGGTCCAGTGGGGCTTTTTTTTCGGAGCGTTGTTGTCAGCCATGTTCTGCTGTCTCTCTGGGCCGGCTTGTAGAAACTCACCTGTGGAGAAGACCAGTCACAAGTAATTATTTTTTTATTTTTTTTTCCGTTCTGACTCGGCTTTATATCTCCACCGTCTGCTGCGAATAAATCATTGATCGCGACAAAAAAAAAAAAAAAATTCACGAGTCGGCGATTTGCGAATCCTTTTGCGAAGAAGATCACAAACCTGACCGGCGTTCCCATCAACCTGCTTTTCCCTGCACAGCCACGTCTGGTTTGATTCCCGCTCTACGCCTGAACAATAAAAGTCGAGAGTTTTGCGCAGCGTGGGTCCGGCTGACTGCGGAGATGTGGAAGTGGGAATGTCAGGACTCGTTTGGCTAATGAGTCACATGAAGCTGATGGCTTTTACCTGGTATGCGTCTCAACATCTGCATGGGTTAGATCCGCACGGTTGATCTCCAGGACTTTTAGAGGCGAGCGTGTGACTCCAGTGATAAACCACTAGTAAAAGTGTAAGCTGAAGACAGACTCGCTGTTAATCCTGCACTTTAACCATCGACGTCTTGATTGCGTTCAGATGGTTCAGCGCTGTTGGTTTTAAAATCTTTCAGATGTTCGTTAAAATTTTTCCTTTCGGGGTCACGAGGAGCCAAATCTAGAAGCTCTGAGGTTGGATTCCTTTTTGGGCTGAAGGCCAAACCAATCACTAAGCAGGACACACACGTTCTTTTTTTAAGGCAATTGGGATTTTTCCACACGGATTCTTTTTACAGATGCTTTTAAGTGATTCTGCACGATAAATCACTAAAAGATCGAGATCTCGATTCTACCCCACTCGCAATCTTATTCTTAATCCAGCATTTAAACAGAGAGAATAAACCCAACATTAAAGTAAGTCTGTATCAACGCCGACATTTTACTACCTGGAAAAAGGATGTTACTCTGAACTCTGTGTGTGTGTGTGTGTATGTGTGTGTGTGTGTTTACTGCAGTTTAAACCAGAAGACGACACTCAGCAAACCACACACAGCAAACATCTACAGCTGAGGACAACATTATAAACCCCGCCTACAAAAGAATCATTGTTTAATAAGTATTTCAAAAGTGCTTTTAAACGGAGCTAATTATTTCGTCCTCAACTGTACATAATACTGTACCTTAGAATGTTCATTATTAATATGTTTAATAGTGATCTTTAGTACTTTTATATTATATTTTTCATTCAATTTATTTAAATTTAAAACAAAGAGTAATATGTGTCCTTACATTGCTGTTTGACAACCTGACTTTCAGGGTTAAATAATTAAAATAAAAAAATAAAATCAGGAAATAATCGTGAAAAGAATCGTGATATTTATTCTAAGCAAAAAAAAAAAACTAAAACTACCGCTAAAAGTTGGAAAGATAAGCAGAATAATTTAACTACTGTATTTCCTGGACTATAAGCCGCACCTTTGTATAAGCCGCATGGTTCAGAACCTGTGAAAAAAGTAGCGGCTTATAGTCCAGAAAACACGGGTAATAAGACATTTTTAGCATTTGATTGTAGTAACAAGACGGCGACTATGAGCATCACGGACATGCTCGGTAAATGATGTCAGACTGTGGTTTCTACCGCTGGTCATTAAAGGAATATTACCACAAGCTGGATAATTGCAAGGCTTAGGAGACCACAGAGAAGCTCCAGGGCTTCACAAGCGTCTATTAAAAGATCCAGCACTTCTCACAGGTACAAAGAACAATCCGTCCCTCAGGTTTATGTCTGCAGGTGCGATTGTTTGCCTGAGAAGGTCAAATCCCACATAATGCTTTAATTATCAACGACAAACACGGCAACAGATATTAATATTGACAATAATCAGAGACATTGATCCTTTGATTCCATAAGGATTCAGAGAAATTGAGTTTCTATGATGAAGACACTGAAACGGAGGTGTGGAGATCCGGGGAGATTATTGGAATATATAATGCACTCACGTGATTTACCAGATTTACGCGAATATAAGCATCTGATTTTCAGGCGCGAAAAAACGTTTAACGCAAAAAAACTGAAATTTCTGTCCATTTCCTCTTTAAAATATTTGCTTTTCTTTTATTTACAAACCCATATTGTGACTCGTATCACCTCAATGTGGTTTTACTTGAATATTAGATACAAATAATCCATTCTAGCGAACTACATCTCCCAGAATTCACAGCGGATCCAGACGCACTTTGAACTGCAGTTTCTGAATGAAGTGGCTATTATTATAAAGCTCAAGCCGTCTTTATAGCAGACGCTGTGTGAAGATGATTGTAGCTAAATATTGTTTTTTTTCTGTGCAGCAGATCGAGCGTTTTGATTGTGTCTGTTCCTCTTCATTTTTAACCCTTTCTGCAATGACACTTTGGACTCTGTTTGTAGCCGTTAGCGCTGAGCTACCCGGATGTGGTTTGTAGTCTTTTGTAGTTTGTAGTATGTTCAAATATTTCTCTTACTTCTTCCAGTGTTATTTTGTTCAAGTTCTGAGCATTTTTGTCAGGCGCTTAAAAAAAAAAAAAAAAAATCTAAGTTGTTTGTAAACGTTTGTTTCACACGATTTCTCTCTTTTTTTTATCCATTCAAAAATGGCAGATGCTTTTCCTGGTTCCCCCTGCATCTAATTTCTTTATTTAAAACTACAACACAGATTTTGTGTACAAATAATGTAATTAGAGGTTTACTACTGTTTTTCACTCATATCGCCCACCCCTAATTATACAAGATCTATCTATTTTTTTTTTTTTTCCCTCTTAAGAGTCTCTTGTTTGTAGATTTCTGGACCAATAGGTGACAAGCGTCTCTTTTAACTTTATAGAGTCCCTATATATCTGGATATATATATCCCTTTAAACTGGATAGAGAGAGAAAACAAGAACGAGACATTTTTTTAGATGCACGTGACTAGCACCGTCTCGTTGTTCTGGAAGAAACCGGAAACCAGGGGAAGTAATAATCAGCTTTTGCGGATTGGTTTTATCGTGACAGTGAGGCGAAGACCAGCTCAGCGAGGTTAGATTACTCTAGAAGAACAGAACCATAGTGGCAAATGCGTCACGCTCCGCATAAGACCTAATCCTGGCAAGCGAGGAGAGTCTCCGGAGCCCCGGATCGGATCAGCTGGGACACGGCACATCCCTTAAGAACCAGGACACATGATACAGCACAAACTCCTCTCATGTGTTGACCAAACTAGACAAGATCAGACACAATCTAGTGACTAGGATGAGCAGGTTAGGCATCAACATCCCACTTCACACGTACAGAAGTTGCCGGGAAATAACAGGTAAAATGCCGGCGTTCTAAAATTCTATCCTACACGTGAGGATTTCCTACATCGCTCTATGTGCGGTAAAATACATACACTTGAGCAATGATGGTAATTGTTCTTTTAATATCTCTTAAGCGATCACATTTATACATATATGGATGTCTATATATGTTATTGTATTTATGTCATTGGAATTTAGATGGAACGCTAGGTTTCCTGACTTCATCAAGCGAGCACGTCGATACTACTTGCGTTCATCAGCTTTTATACACGTGTTTTTCTACATAAAATCTCTGAATATGAAAACTACACACTCTCAGGCTAAAGTCACTGAGCAGGAATTATCTTTACAGTCATGCAAATGGTACATTTTGTGTTGGAAAAGTTTAAACTTCACCAAACTTTTTTCTTTATATTCTTCATTTTATTTTACTATGACTGTCTAATTACCACCGTTACATTCTAAGATAGATAGAACTATTCGTTTTTACTTTCCGATGTGGCCAGAACATGACGTAATTGTATAGAGTGTGCACAAAGCGCAATGTAGGAAATTCTCCCGTGTAGGACAGAATTTTAGAACACCGTGAAGTCATGTGTGAAGCTTTGAGATGGTTAAAATTGTGAAAAGCGCATTACAAATTCTCTGGACTTGGACTTTTTTCTGTAGAAAAGATACAAATTTCTGTAAATTAGTTCAGGCATTTTTCCACTCCAAGGCTGTAACGATGCCGGTAAATTACCGGAAAGCTTCCCTGTGTGAAAGCAGAAGGAAGTTCAGTACATGCTGCCATAAACGACGGCTCTGAGCCAATCAGAACATTCAGAACAAGGTTCGCACGCTTACACAAGCGCAGCTGTTTTAAAAACGGTCGCCAGTTGGTGAGGTCACCAAAAATACGAAAAAAGTCATTTTTTGCATTTTACCGGCATTGCTGTGTGAAAGTGGCAACGTGTGAAATGACTGTTGACAATTCATGTTGAAATTCTCTCACTCTCACTTTTGTCTTTCACTTCGAAAAAAGCGAATTTTTTTTTTTTTTTGCAGAATAACATTAAAAACTAACTTTTTACCTTTGTTGACTTGAAATTCGTACAATCTTCAACACCAAAAATGTCATCCTCACATTCAAGGTGACATTTTACTTCACGTCACGATAACCTTCACAATTAAAACCAATCTCAAAACCAATCTGCGTTACGCCTACTCGTCGTAAACCGCCTTCCGCTTGATCTAATAATGTGTCATTTGCGATGTCTTGCATGACGACGCCTAAAATGTGGCAAATAAATATATTCAAATAATGGTTATTGTGATCCAGTGGTAGGGGAATTGGACTTCTATCCAAAAGGTTGCAGGTTCGAATCCCACTACGGCTGGTTCAACGTCTGGGCAAGACACTGGAACCCATAAGCCAGCTTGAGACTGCCCACTGCTCCTGGTTGGTTGAGGTTTCAAGTGGGAGTGTCTCTGTGTGTCCTGCTCTGTGATTGGCTGGCCTTCCCTTGATGCAATTGGCTCATGCTCAGTTCCTGGAGAATCCTCAACAAGTCTCTATTAGAACAGACACGTCCTCAAATATCCAGATGATTCTCGAAGCATCTCATCCGTCATCCATAATCCGGCTCTGAGAGCAGGTACAGACTTCAGAGAGTCTAGCAGGAAGCACATCTCAGTCAAAACTCAATTGAATATTTCAGTGTGGTTTCCTTCACCCGGGCTTCTCCGATACTCAGGGGCTTTAAAACAAGACAGACTCGTCTTATTGAAGCACACAATCCTACAAATCACAGTCTGGAGGAAATATTGAAGGGATTTGTCAGCTCTCCCTGAGCTTTTGTGGGTTTCCTCGGGATTTCCCAGTTTGTTCTCGCTCTAAAAGCATGAATTTAGAGCCAAAGTTGGGAAAATTTATAAAGGTGTGAGGGAGTGTGTGTCCCGCTCTGTGATTCGTCAACCCAGGGATTGAGTTCCGCCTTCACGGGCAGAGATTCAGCTCCCCGTGACCCCGAAATGGAAAAATCAGGTCACACAATTGATGGATGATATTAATAATAATACATTTCAACCTACGTCGTACAACTCAAAGCACTGAAGAATCAAAGTGTTGATGATGTGCGTTTCTTCTGAAATCAGTTAAGCCGTTTGAATTTACTTTCAAATGCAGCAAAAGTGGTACGTTTTTTAAATTGCTTTGGTAAAAAAATAGTTCCAGAATTCACGGTCTCTACACAGTGTTTAAAACGTTAAAGGTTGTAAGTCAAACTTGGATTTGCAAAGTCAAAAACCTGGAAATGCAGTGTGTGTTGCTTTGGTAAAGTGATTAGAATCGGCACGAAGCATCTGCTAAACGCATAAATGCAAAGTCAGATATGAAAAACACTCGAAGCAACAAGTTTGTGCAGCTTTGCTGAAAAGCTAAAAACAATTGAATCAGTGTGTGTTTTATCAAGAACCATGAAAAATCATTTCTTAAACCTTGGATCTTTCCACAACATCAAGCAGGAAAAGAAACATGGCCAGTTGCTCTGAGTCTGGACCTAAAAGAAGCTGGTAAAGGAACGTCCGACCACAACTCGATGGTTCTCAACTCTTTTCTGAATGGGGTATTGGCATCATGATGAAAGATGGAGTGATCAGATGGTCAGTATCAGATACACGGCGGCACAGAACATCGCCTGTGTGTGTGTGTGTGTGTGTGTGTGTGTGTGTGTGCGATCACACACAAATAGAGTGACAGAGAGGAACATGCTATCATGTGCAGAGTGATGAGGTGCCAACACTCAACACTGTGTGTGTGTGTGTGTGTGTGTGTGTGTGTGTGTGTGTGTGTGTGTCTGTGAGTGTGTGTGCGTGTGAGTGTGTGTGCGTGTGAGTGTGTGTGCGTGTGAGTGTGTGTGCGTGTGAGTTAAAATATCACCGCGCTGAAAGCAATTTCGGACCATATAGATCCATACAAATCCTTATCATCATTGCAGAAAACTTGTCGGTGTTTTTTCAGTTGCACTCTCTGCTTGTGTGTGTGTGTGTCTATTAAAATATCACCGCGCTGAAAGCAATTTCGGACCATATAGATCCATATAAATCCTGATCATCATCGCAGGAAACTTGTCGGCGTTTCTCCAGTGGCGTGTCGAGCGTGTCGGTGAGATGTTCGGCGGCGTCACACACACACACAAACACACGCACACACACACACACACACACACACACACACACACACACACACACACACACTCACACACTCACCAGGTGTCTCTGGAAATTTGCGGTCGATGGTATAAATGGGCATCACCAACCGATCAAACGTCCATCAAATCCGTGAGAAAGAGAGCAGCCAGACCGACGACTTTTGCCGTGATTGTGGCGTCGGTTCCCTTGGCTACCTGTTCACGTCGCGTCCACAAACAGTTAAATTTTGGCGCATGAAGAAAACACCTGTGAGGGGAAAAGCGTCGGGATGAAAGCAGCGCAGTGAGCGATGACAGAACACACACAACTACTTAAGTAACTCCGCCGGTTTGTGATGTTTCCTCCCACGGAAGGAAGGCGGTGTTTAGAAGTGCGTGATGTGTGCGCGCGCGCGCCCCTGTCACCGTTAATGCGCGTGTCCGTGAGTGTGTCGCTAAAGTTTGTTCTCTCGTGTTTATGAGGTTTTTTGTATTCTTTTACCAAATCAATAATCACTAAAATCCGCCTCTCCGTCCTCGGCTCCGCCCCTTTTCCCCAGCTGCTCTTCATCCCCGAATCACCTGTCTCACCTGGCTCCGCCTCCTCCTCGAACCCCGAACCCCGCTTCACTTCCGCGTCGTCACGTGTCGTCTAGTGACGCTCCTCGTCAATCTTTATTTATTTTTATTCTTCACATACATATATTATACATGGTACACGGCATTTAAACATATGGGGGATGCATTTAAGAAAATACAGTAAAATTAAGATAAAGAATAGAAATACAATGAACACAGTAGATATAAAGATGAAATATGAATAAAAATACAACATTATGAAGATAAAAATACAATCAAATATTGTGAAAATACAAACAAGAGAGTAAAAGACTCTCTCATCGTTCCCAATCTTTTATATTTCTGTTCCTCTTATTTATTACTTATTTATTTATTTATGCTTTTCATTTATATAGCACCTTTCAGGTCGCAAGGTCTACTGTCAAAATTTCGAGTGTCAATATTTACAATAAACGTGTGTGTATATTTATTCCATAATTAGGATTTGACCACCATTTTAAAAGAATTTAGATTTTTTAAATTCATGATTTTGAAAAGTTTATACGCTAAACATCATTACCGAAAATACTATATGTCTGCTATTTTAAAAGAGTCCAGATTTGAATTCACGAGCTGAAAAGTCACGACACACATGTATTTAAATTGAATTTATGCATTTTAAAATGATGATGTGTCAAAATAAATCAAACCTAGTCTTAAATGGGAATTTAAACTAAATACATTATTACGTGTGTGTGTGTGTGTGTGTGTGTGTGTGTGTGTGTGTGTAAGGTTGAACATTATATACACTGTATATATTATCTACGTTCACCGTGTTTTTTTTTTCTTAACTTTCCCTCGTTTCGTCACTAACATTGCAAAACGATATTCCGGATACACGCGCTCCAACAAAAACAACAGCGATGGAAGGCCTGGGGAACGTGCTCGCAGTCGTCTTCTCAAATATTCTGAGCTGAAGTGTTTTCACTAGATTGGACTTTTATTGCCGAGCGAGTACAAACAAACCCTCGGAGTTTCCTGACCTCGGCTAACGTCACCCACAGGCGTGTAATCGCTCCGATGTATATTTTTCTGGCCCAGCTGCATTGTGGGTAACGTGGTGTCATTTAGAAGAAGGTGTTAATGCAGCACAGACCTGCGAGGTCACGGACACGACCAGCCACGACGGACTCTTCCTCACTTAACATCACCTGGAAAACATGCCTGAAATATCACACTCATCCTCACACGTCACCTAACTCAAGTAGAAATGTGGCTTACTTTTACTTTTCTAGAGTATTTATTTTTCACACTTGAGTAGAATATTGGGCATTTTACTTTTACTTTCACAGAAGTACTTTTTAACTCTAATATCTCTACTTCTAACGAACAGCACTGACCACCAGTTATTCACTCCAGCTCCTTTGTAAACCAGTAATTTCACACACCGTATAATTGAGATTGCGTTCTCCATTGGATTTTGCACCATTTTTAATTAAAAACAAAATGAAAAACAAAAACAAGCACCAAATTAAAAACAAAACGAGTAAAAATATATATAATCAAGTAAAATTATCTGCCAGTGGGGTGAGAAAATGTGACTTGAAACCAGACAAAAAGTTTCATTTCTTGTTCTCATTGGCTTTAATGTAAAAAAAGTTGCTATAAATTGAGAAACATTGTGTTCTTAAAATGAGAAAATGTCACTTGATGTTTCGTGTTTCTGGAAGTTCCGTGTTAAAACGTAGAAAAATGTCTCAATTTAGTGTAAAATTCCATCAAAATGAGCATGTCCTATTCTCTTGAAATAAGCAAGTCATCTCTCACTCTCAATCTCAACATAGTCTATTCAACGTGTAAGGAAAAACAAGAAGATGTATTGTCTCATTTCAAGATTTCTTAGCTTTTTTGCGTTGTGTAATGGCGGAGGTGAAGATCACCAGAGCATAATGAAGCCCATCAGGACAGGACGTCTCGGGGTTATTCCACATCTGAAATATGAACCACAGTAATAAAAAACACTCTTAGTTTGTTATCAGACGGTCCGAGGGGGAGGTCCTAAGAGCTCAGCCCCGCCCCCCGCCGCCTTATCTCCACCTTGTTATTGTTTTGGATGGTTCTTCATCTCTTTTGTTATCTGTGGCTGATCCCTCCATTCGAGGAGCGCCAGTCTTCCTCTGGGGAATTCTGGGATCATGTTATTGGCTGGATCTTCTCCGGCTTCCTGTGCCTTCATCTCTAGTGGGTCTGTTTGGCATTAGCCTGCTGGCATCAGCTCTTCATCGCCTGGCTTCACGGAGTCTTCTTTCTATTTTTTTAGGTAAATTCTGAAATTGCATTTTGAATTCTCTTACGCTTTTGGATAAAACACTTGACGGAGACTCGTGGTAATATAATAATACGGTATAAACAATAGCAGCGAGGAGAATCATCATCATCATCATCATCATCATTGTCTCTCCACATTGAAACATTAAAATTGTTCAAATACTAAATCAGAAACTGCTTTTGATCTAAAAGCATTCGCACCATTCATTTGAACCGGACCGAGTGGAAACATTGTGACATATTTTCATATTTTTCACGTCACTCTGGGCCAAACTAATCGTATTCTTTGGTCACATGTCACAAATTGCGACATTTTTCCCAATCGGCTTTTTGATTGGTCAGAATATCTGTGCGGGAAAACTGTAAATAAAAAAGTAAATAACGTTTATTGAAAAGTAATCAATTATTAAAAAAGTAAAACATTATTAAAAAAGTATTATTAAATATTTTATTATTATTATACATTTCATTATTAAAATGTAAAATATTATTAAAAGTAAATAAAGAGAAGAGGAAAAGACTGGGTTTAGATGGGTTTTAGTCTGTTAAGATGAGTTTTTTCAGTCAATTGTGTGGTTGTGTGATGTTGTGTGATGTACACATCAGTACACACAAACCACAAGTTTGAGATTGAAGCAAACGTCACAAACAAATATTGAAAAAAATTATAAAAAAAACGACAAACTTATACATTCAAAGGCGCATGCAATTGCAATAATTTAGCACAATTTATATATATTTATATTTCTACTAGTAGATCATTGGAATTGTCCAAAAGTGTGTGGTACTTTTTGCAAATGAGAAAGTGTCCAAGACAATCAGTAAGTGTATTCACTTTTAAAGCTATCACACAAATGTACTGTCTTTTAATATCCATCAGTTGAATCATGGTGAAATTGCTCATTTCTCCTTGAACTCACAATAAAGCACAATGTTTTGAACAATATATTTTTATTTATTGAACCATTCAATATTTCACATATACACGTTTTCACACCGTATATGTGTGCGGTTTTACCTCCACCAGTCAACGCAGCTTTTGTGCGAAGTACCAATACCTTACTGTAAAAAAAAATACTTCTTTACAAGTTACAAGTCACCAATAACACAAAGACTTGAGTAAAAACCGTAAAGTATCCAATTTGAAAAGATCTTGGGTATTTTATTGCATTTCTATCTGTTATCTATATTTATCTATCTTTATCTATATTGATTGATTTATTTATCTTCTCTTCACTATTCTATGAGCATTATATGTTCAACTCTATTCACCCTGTGATGTGCAATATCTTCACGCTACTATTTATTGTCAGTCACTTTCTACTTATTTGTAATAGATGGAAAATGTCATGCAGATGTACGTTTTTTATTTATTTTTTCCTTCTTTTATTATTATTTTTCTCTTTGTGTGAGCAACTGTAACCGGGAAAGCAATTTTATTAATTAATTGAATTGAATGGAATTGAATTGAATCTATGTATTTCACTGAATTTGGTATGTAGTGCTATGTAGTAGTATATACTATGTAAAGGCATGTTATTACTATTAATAGACGAATAATATGATAGTGATATATTTCCCCATTTTTGCTAATAATCCCGGTTTGGTTTTATATTCGGCACAGGCGTGTCATTCATCTTCCATGTTCTGCTGTTCTGCAGGTGAGTATGTGCGCGTGTATGTGTGTGTGTGTGTGTGTGTGTGTGTGTGTGTTTTTATCAGCTCCAGAGACCCCAGACGCATTAGTGTGAGCTCTGTTTTCACCGCAGGCATGTTAAGTAGACAGAGGCTGATGAAGGACATCTCAACACATTCCTGCTCCAATGAGGAAGAAGAAGAAGTAGAAGTGTGTGTGTGTGTGTGTGTGTGTGTGTGTGTGTGTGTGTGTGTGTTGGCAAAAGTTGGCGTTAAGCTGCTTGTTTTTTTTTTATTTTTTAAATCTTATATTGTGAAAAGCGCCTTACAAATGCTCCGAACTTGAACTTGTTGTTTTTTTTTTTTTACGCAGGTCCATACAAAAGCAATTCATTAAATGTGAATAAATGCACATCTTGATTGAATATTTCTGTAATTGCATTATTCACATTGGAAGTGTGTGTGTGTGTGTGTGTGTGTGTGTGTGTGTGTGTGTGTGTCTTGGCAAAAGTTGGCGTTAAGCTGCTTGTTTTTACATTTTTTGTCTTGTTGGGTTTTTTTTTATTTAAAGCTGTGAAAAGCGCCTTACAAATGCTCCGAACTTGAACTTTTTAAAAAATTTTACGCAAGTCCATACAAAATAAATTCCTAAAATGTGAATAAATGCATTGATTGAATATCTCTGTCATTGCATTATTCACATTGGATTTACTGCTGCAATATAGGGACACATATATGATGACGTCAGCGAAGTGACGTCACTTTTGAAGCTAATGAGCAAATTTAAAGTCAGTTATTATCCGATTGTTGTGTTTTTTTTAAGGAAGAGAAACGTTTGAATTACTTAGTGAGGTGCTTGTGAACGTATAAAGTGTGAAAAACTACTGCCCTCTAGTGTACGATTACGTTCTTGACTAGATTTCTACGCTCGCTCTCTCTCTCTTTCTCTCTCTCTCTCTGTCTGTCTCTCTCTCTCTCTCTCTCT
>MU204326.1:1269682-1289682 GCA_017309775.1 Paedocypris sp. Pulau Singkep | reverse complement strand
TGACGCAGCAGCTTCAGAAGAACCCATGGCAGATGCTTCTCTGTAGGTGAACACACACCGCTGAGACCTCTGAGTCCGACACAGATGCTTTTTTTCCTCCTCGTGTTTATCCGCTATTCTACTTCTTCCAAAACTAGAGGTGTAAATAGTAGCTGAAAATCATACTTGAGTAAATGTACCTTACTGTACACATTATACTCTTACAAGTCACAAGTATCCAATAATACACAAGTATTGAGTAAAAGTCATAAAGTTTTACATTTGAAAAGAACTTAAGTATTTTACTCATACTAAATTTAGGCTCAAAAACACCATGAAATGTGAAAAACAAGAAACTCTTTATTTATGACGTTTTATAATTTATTATAATAAAACTTGAGTAAATGTATAGATACCCTACTGTACAAAATTACAGGCCCTACGCTAAATTGCCTTCACGTAATTTTGCTGATAAATAGAATCCAGTACCTTCAGCATCCTGCAGATGGCGACACATCCACACAAGATATTAACCGCGGTAAGATGTCGACTTACACATCACAATATACTGAGTAACAGTAAGTGTCTGTTCAAATGTAGTGGAGTAAAGATACAGATATGTATAATTTGTCAATAGCATTTTTTCTCATGTTCTTATCCTGTATCTTGTCTTCTATATTTTGGACCATATTTTAATATCTCGTAGTTATTTATATTGGTTTTTCAGTGTGTATATTTTACATCTTTCTTTTTGCACCAAACTGAGTAGAAATACTAATGTCATTGTGACTCTGATACATTGACAATAAAAGCCTTCTATTCTATTCTATTCTATTATATGCTAGTCTATTCTATGCTATTCTATTATATGCCATGCTATTCCATTCCATTCCATTCTATTCTATGCTGTGCTATTATATGCTATTCTATTCTATTCTCTTCTATTCTATTCTATTCTCTTCTATTCTATGCTATGCTATGCTATTCTATTCTATTCTGTGTTATTCTATTCTATTCTCTTCTATTCTATGCTATGCTATTCTATTCTATTCTATTCTGTGCTATTCTATTCTGTGTTATTCTATTCTATGCTATTCTGTTCTATGCTGTTTTATTCTATTCTATTCTAATTAGTGTTGTGGTAGTGTTAATAATGGAGCAGCAGTCTGCCTCTCCTTGTCTGTGGAGCTCGTGAAGCGTCTGTTTTGGCTGGGATACGTGTGTATGTGCTCATGGTGAATATTTCATGCTTTGGGCCGCCCTCTGTCAACTAACACCAGCCAAATGGAATCCATCTCCTGCTCCCTGCATCCTATAGCACAGCGATGCCAAGTTATCCAGAAGCCAAACCTAGACGTGTGAATGACCGTGAGGGAGAAGAGGATAAAAATCACGAATCTATTTGATGCCAGGGGTTGAGAACGGCAAGAGATGCTTTTTGACCTCTACTTCTTGATCAAATATGAGCTTCGGAAGAGCCTGGTCAAGATGCTCACACTGCTAAAACTACATTCTTGACAAGCCAAAAAATCTTGAAATTAGACAATAAATCTTGTTATTTTTTCTTACCAGATAAATTAACTTATGTTTGGGTCAAGAGTGAGAGATGACTTTGCTTATTTCAAGAAAATGGGACTTGAAAAATGCTGATGATATTTTACTCTAAATCGAGACATTTTTCAAAGTAGACATTATGTTTTAACACAGAACTTCCCAAAACAACAAATGTCAAGTGAGATCTTCTTATTTTAAGGACACAGTTTTTCAATTTATAAAAACATTTATATTAAAGCCAATGAGAACAAGAACTGAAATGCGGAAAGAAATCTACCGTGTAACAAGATCTTTTTGTCTCATTTCAAGTCGTCATCTCATCAAATAACATTTTCTCAAGCCATTGGCAGATCATTTTACGATCATTTTTAAGTGGAAGTAGTGGGCCTGCAAAACCGTCTCTGAAGGCCCAATAATACTCGAGCCACAAATAAGTCTCAATTCTCTTTTGTTCATAAATACTTAAAAAGAGTATACCAAATAATCCTTATTTTTACAGCTTGCTCCACATCCAGACCAGTATTTTTTATATATAAACGTGCTTGACCAATCACAGTCCACCAATTTTTGTTACCATGAGGTAAAATCTGCTGGTCTCCGCCTTTAGAATGCGATTTGCAGGTGCTCTCACTATTGAATTTATTCAGCCAATCAGAGATTGATGGGTCGTTCTGCATGTGGAGATGGTTTTAATTACACAAACCTTATACATAGTTTTTTACGGAACTGCTTGACTCAGACAAAGCTCTACTGAAACACACACTCCGTCACTCAGAGCTTATGACTTATATTAGGTTATATGACGCTAATATTAGAATAACTTTCAATCAGAGATGACCTTCAGATGTCTTTGAAGGACACTTTTATATTAATTACGCTACACTTCCCAAATTTGCGAAAATAATCGAGCGAATAAGCTTATCTGTGAACACATTTTGTAACTTTCCGTAACTGGTTTTTGAGAAGCATCGAACAGCAAAACTCCACTTGATTTTCCACATTTCTTTCTCTCGTTTTGGCAGCTAGGCTCATTTAAAACCTTCTTTATTCACGTTGTGGCCTGTAAAATTCGAAGGCCGTAGTGACGTATGACAAACTGTGCGCCATGAGATAAAGTGATTTCAGAAGCCACCAGGCCCGAGTGATTCTGCGTCCACCAGAGACTCGTAGATGCAAGACTAATGAAGATCTAGCAGAGATGATGAAGTGTGATTTGATGCGAGGTTTCTCACAACTTCATTTCTCAAAGCCTTGTCCGCGTCCGCACTGCGAGAATGAGAATGAATACGTAAAGAGACGCCTGGATTCTACACACATTGGCAGTAGTCAGAGTTATGATTTCTGCAGAGATGTTTGGCTGGAAAATAACTGGCTGGACCTTTATTATCCTGTCAAGCTGTAAGAAACAACAAGACGTTTCCCCGCAGGGAGAAATCTTGCGTCGTCTGATGTTTCCCAACACGTTTTTTTCACACTTTTTGTAAAGCCAATTATGTCGGAGCAGCTTGAAAAAGGAGTGAAAGTTCTGGTCGTGTAAAGGCCAATAAGTCTTTCTGGTAATCAGCCCTGCTTTCTGCTGAAAAAGCGAGTGCATACTTTAAACGTAAAAAGAAGGGAAAAAAAACTATCAAAAGAAATAAAAACAGAACTTGAAAATTGAAAAAAAATTGAAATTAGGCAACAAATCTTGTTGTTTTTTCTTACTAGATAAATAAACTATGTTAGGATCAAGAGTGAGACGTGACTTTGTTTATTTCAAGAAAATAGGACTTGAATTTTGTTGTGTAGTAAAATATGCTGATGATATTTTGCACTAAATCGAGACATTATTCAAAGTCAACATTATGTTTTAACACAGAATTTCCTGAAACAAGAAACGTCAAGTGAAAGTGTCTCATTTTAAGAACACAATGTTTCTCAATTTAAGAAACTAGCTACTTTTTTACATTATAGCCAATGAGAACAAGAACTGAAATGCAGAAACAAATCTACCATGTAACAAGATCTTTTGTCTGTTTTCAAGTTGTTCAAAAATAAAAAAGGAGAAAAAAACAGCCTATCCAAAGAAATAAAAACAGAAGCATGTTTTCATCGATTCGAATCTTCTGCTTTAGTGCACTGAAAGTTGTTTAATCTGAATTCCTATAAATTGATTTTTTCCCCCTGCTCTCTCTCTCTCTCTGTTTTGCTCTCCGTCACTCAATATTCTCAATATTCCCGTCGCTGATTCCGACCTTCATCTGATTCCCAGCCACGGAAAACAGCCTCGTTTGGTGGAAACTCCTGCTCCGGCTGCTCAATCGCTCAAAAGCAAATTAAGAAAAGAGTAAATCCACTTATCTTGAAATAAAAGAAAGACAAATTCATTTTCAAATGGACGAGGTTGAGACCTTTTTCTCCCCGGAGACTCCTGACAGGACTTTAATAACACATAATGTACAGAAGTGCTGACTTTGCATTTGTGTGGTACATCCATTTCATCTGTGACAATCTATAAGTCGACAAGCTGCCTTTAAGATATATGCTGGATTGATTTAAAAAAAAAAATAAGAAATACTACTGTAAGAAGAAAAAAAAAAATCCATGTTTTTAAAGTGTCACACACACTTAAAAGAAAAGTTGTTAAATGAACGTACCGCTTGCTAAATTATGTAAAACTGCTGTTCTGCAATAGAATTGTAATCCATAAACTACAGTAGTTAGAAATTGCTCAATCGTGTTCTATGGACATACATTATTCAGGCTTTTAAAAACTGTAGTCTCTCAGATTCAGTCCCAAACGGCAAACGGTTTACAATGATGAGGTGAATGTAAAACCTCTAAATTACCTAAATTAAATCCATCAAGGTTTTATTTAAAGAATGAAAAAAAACCTTGAGCATATCAGTAAGAGGACAAGGCCATGACACGCACACGCACACACACGCACACACTCACACTCACACACGCACGCACGCACGCACGCACACACACACACACACACACACACACACACACGTTCAGCCTTGAAAATATAACTGACGACGCACACACCGAACTCATTTGATCACGTGTAATATTCAATATCTGCACCGTTTAATTTTACAAGCGTCTACTGACATAATCCGATCCAGATAAACTGAGAAATCGAACGCATTCTAACGGTCCCTGACCGCTACTTCCGTTTTCAATTCACTGCAACTTTGCCCTATTGACATTGACACGGATGACGTCGGAATGAAACGTTAAACGCGCGACACCGATTTAATAAACGAGACGCGCGTCGGGCACGAAACATTCACGCGGCTGCATTTATTTTATTTTATTTTATTGTATTTATTTTTTGATTAAACTTTTATTTAAGCCAGCGGATCGTACAAAAGAGCTGCAAAAACACAACACACGACACATGAATTAGCGCTGGCGCCGACGTCACGGGCACAGGCCCCGCCCCCTCACTCAGCGCCCGCGCTCATTCATACGGACGCGCTCACATCGTCCACACACAGCAGAAGATGCGCAGCTCGGTCGGGTGGGCACGCGCGGGAAACTTCCACGCGCTGGCACGCAAGTTGGCGCGAAAATGACGTCGACGCCCAACCAGACGCTCAGCGCGTCCCAGCACCCGGAAGCGGAGTGGCGGCTGCTGTTCGGACTCTCGCTGGGCATCGCCACCCTCACCTTCCTGGGCGGCTGGTACTCGCTGGTCTCTCTCCTCCGGATGAGGAGCCGGTCCTCGCTCTGCCTGCTGGTGGCCTCCCTGTCCGTGGACGACCTGATCAGCGTGGTTCCTCAGGCGCTCTTCATGCTCCAGCAGTGGCGGGGCGCGGGTGGCGCGGGTGGCGCGGGCACCGTCTGCACCCTCTCCGGGCTCCTCTACGTCTTCCAGGGGCTGTCGGGCAACATCAAAGCCTGTCTGATCGTCGCCTACACCTTCTACGTCACCAAGCGCTTCGGGGTGCACCAGACGCCCGGCAGACCCGCGGGTGTGCTGGGGGTGGTGGTGGTGGTGTGGATGGTCAGCCTGCTCCTCAGCCTGCCGCCCGTGTGCGGATGGGGCGGCTTCTCGCCCTCGGCTCTCGGCTGCTTCCCGGAGAAGGACGGCGTGTATGTTCTGCTGCTCCTGGCCGTCTACTCGCTGTGCTTCTGCGGGCTGGTGGGCTGCTCCGTGCCCGTCCTCCACCAGCTGATGTGCTCCGGCGAGGCCCTGAGGAGCTTCGGACCTCGCTACGTGGAGATGGAGATCCCGTCGCTGTCCAGCTTGGAGAAGCGCTCGGCTTGTGATGAGTTTGGAGCCTCGCTACCCCGCTCTCCAGCCGTGCCCTGCGCCCCACAGTCGCCCGTCTTGTTCTCACAGAAGCGCTTCTCCATGATTCTGGCTATGGCGCGAATAGTGTTGTGGATGCCGATGATGGTGAGAGTTGTTCGTGGGATATGTGTGTGTGTGTGTGTGTGTGTGTGTGTGTTAAAGCCTACTCAGATCTCCCGTTCCGTGGAGTAAATATTTTTTTTCGAATAATCATTTTGTTATTTGTTATTGATTTTGTTATTGTGGTTTTAAATTCAGTTATTTTTGAATAATTTTTTACATTTTTTAAAAAAATATGTTGCTTTTTATTAACGTTTTAAACAACTTTTAACAAACATAACCAAACAACAACAACAACAACAACAATGCCCATATTTTTACAATGCTGATGAAGAAATATAGAGAAAAAATAAACAATAATAATAAAAAATAAATAAGAAAAAAAGGGGGGGAGGATGAAAATGATAATATTTACATACCAAGACTCCAAATATTACCTAAAGAGAAAATATTTTAAAAGCGTAAATATTTATTCCTCGGTGCTATTGAAGCAACTGTTGAGCAGATTCCTATGAAGGGAGAGAGAAAAACCTTTGTGTGCTTTTTTTTTTTTCTTGTAAGTTCCTCCGAGAACTGACCTTTTTTTATTTTTATTTTTTTAAACACGCCTGGAGGTGCTGCAGACAGTTCTGCTCTTGTGGGGAGAGAAGGTGTTATGCTGGAGTGCTGAAATCGCCCCGAGTATAAAGACATTTTTCTTTTCACAGTGTAAAAATACTGCAAGTGAAACGTGCTGTGCAATTTCTGAAATCACACATCACATCACACTCACACACACACACCCCCACACACACACACACACACACACACACACACACACACACACACACACACACAGATAGACAAAGATTTGTGTGTGTGTGTGTGTGTGTGTGTTCAAGTTCAATTTATGAGCATTTGTAAGGCACTTTTCATTTATCGTTATTATATCAATAATGATCTTTTATGGTTAATTAACTCATTTGTAGACGTGTGCTTTGTGCATATCCTTACGTATGAGCTTTTTGTAGAGTGTGTTTGGCTCGTTTGTTCTGGCATTTTCAATTCACTTTGTTCTTTTTTTAATATCCTACAGAATGCACAAGTGGTGTTGTTTGTTTGATTCAATTGTTCAAATTCTGAACTGATTTTTGTATTCACATTAGCTTTTACTTATAGTCAACTACATTCTTTAAACGTGTGCTTTGTCAGTACAGTATTTTTCTCTAAAATCTCAAATCACATCCCATATTTGTCGCTCTGTCTTTATTGGTTTTTAGTAATAATAGTAATAATAATGAGTATTTGTAAGGCGCTTTTTACAGTTTTAACTGTCTGAAATCATCAATAATGACTCTTAATTTACCCTTAAGTGGTTGGAGTGAGTGCTTGATGACTTTATTCCGACACTAACCCTTGTTTCCAGGCCTTTAGAAAGCGTGAGTATTGCTTGCACTGATGCCTGGTTTCTAATGTCGTTGTAGACACAGATCTTGGTGAGTCACGCTGTTCATATGCACAACTCGTCCTTGGAGACGCTCTGCTTTTTTCTGACCTTGCTCTCTGCTGCGGTCACCCCTGTGTTCGTGCTTTCAGAGCGCTGGATCCATCTGCCGTGCGGCTGCTTTATCAACTGTGGCCGAGGTTTAGGACCCCAGACAGGTACCGTGGGCTTTTCTGTTACTCGTTATTACTGTGTTATTACCTGCTTTAATGTCGATTGTTTGGTGAGAAATATACAATTATGCAGTGTTCATATGTAGACGCGTTATCTGTTATGATCCGGGACGAACGAGGGCGACCAGATGAAGAGCCAGGGATCGATGTGACATAGAACGGACAGTTAATGACGATAAACAAGACTTAAACTCACAGAAGACTCAGGTATAAGACCAAGTGCAACGTTAATGACTGACAACCAATGAAGGCACAGGTGAAGACTTAAGTAACAAGACAGTTGAAGAACAGGTGAAACGAGACAGATGAAGAACAGGTGAATCTGAGACAGATGAAGAACAGGTGAAACGAGACAGATGAAGAACAGGTGAAACGAGACAGATGAAGAACAGGTGACACGAGACAGATGAAGAACAGGTGAAACGAGACAGATGAAGAACAGGTGACACGAGACAGATGAAGAACAGGTGAAACGAGACAGATGAAGAACAGGTGAATCTGAGACAGATGAAGAACAGGTGAAACGAGACAGATGAAGAACAGGTGAAACGAGACAGATGAAGAACAGGTGACACGAGACAGATGAAGAACAGGTGAAACGAGACAGATGAAGAACAGGTGAATCTGAGACAGATGAAGAACAGGTGAAACGAGACAGATGAAGAACTGGTGAAACGAGACAGATGAAGAACTGGTGAAACGAGACAGATGAAGAACAGGTGGAACTGATAATAGAGGACGGTACAGAAACACAGGATCATGGGACATGTAGTCCATGATTGCAACATTATCTTCAGGATTTCACAATTGTTTGTTTCTTGAGGGAAAAAGTCGAAATTTTCAAATTTTCAAAATGGTTTTTTGTTACATTTTTGAACACGAATAAATAATGGGCATTTTTCTGCTGTAAAGACAATTTTTACCCCCTAACTTTGCGTTGTTCCCAAACTATGAAAAACGAAGAAAAGTTTATTTTAGTAAATACACTTGAACTTGATTTTTGTTTTAAAATTTGCGCTGGAATAAGAAAAACAGCACGTACTGAGTTATCCGCAGAAGTACACTATTAAAATAATTTTTTTATTAAAATAATTAGCTTTACAAGAAAAGCAGGCTTTTAACTTTCCGTAAGGTTCATACATGTGTCAATCCAATCAAAGTCAGTCCTTTCTGCACCTTTGTCCCAGAGTTTCTGAGTTTTCCTCCAACACTGTGGCCTTATTCCAAACGAGAGGAGTTAAATAATCCACTCCATTAACATTTCAAATGCGTTCATGTTTTAAACAGTCTCTGCAACCGGACGAATAATGCTCTCCAACGCTTGGTGAACGGATCAAACGCTCGGTGCCGATCAGCTGATCATGTGATTTAAAGGTTATCTGAATTATTGAGGTGCTTAGCGCCGCTGCTTTAAGGATAGTTGTAAATGTCACTTCATTGATCAAGTGGCCTAATTCACGCCTGTAATTTCCTCAGGCTTGTGTTGGATTACAGCTTTGCGTGTGATTACAGCCAAAGCTTAAAATGTAAACAGTTTATAGATTATTGCAAAAAAAAAAACAAGCAATTAACGATTATTTGGCGACCGTTTAACGATTATTTAAATTGGCAATTATTTTTAGTGCATTTTTTAAAAATAAAATGCAATTAAAGTCACATTTTGTGTCATTATCATTTTCAATTCGTAGTGATTTGATTTGAGGAGGGGGACAATTATATTGTATTTATTTACTTTATTAATTTTTATTTTTATTAATTAAATTAATAATTAATTTATTTTATTTATTATAGTGGATTTCAAGTTTGCGTGTTATTACGTTTAAAGCTTAAAATGTAAACATTTGATAGATTATTGCAAAAAAAAAAAAACAAGTAATTAACGATTATTTAGCGATCGTTTAACGATTTTTTAAATTGGCAATTATTTTTAGTTACGGTATATTTTTACAGCATTTAAAAAAAAATAAAATGCAATTAAATTCACATTGTCATTTTCAATTGGTAGTGATTTGAGGAGGAGGAGGGGCTTATTAAAGAGCCGTTGATGTCTTCTCTCTTGACGGGTTGTTTTCATCCCTGCCTGATGTTCCTTCCCTTGTTCTTTTTCCACAGCCAAGAGAAAGAGATTCGAGTTTAACCTGTCCTTCCAGCAAGGCTATGGCCTTTACACGCTCTCCCACGCCAGGTCGATGGAGAAACCCTCCTTCAACAGTCTGTACAGCTGTGATTTCTCCGAGAGCAGAGTGGCGGTTCTGGAGAGCGGTCAGATTGGGAAGTTCAGCACCAGGCTGGAGGACAGCTCCCTGGCCCCGCCCCCGCCCCAGAGCAGCGTCCCCCCTCAGACTCACCAGGAGCTCAGTCTGGACAACTCGTCCGTGTTCGACGCTCCTGAGAGGAGACTGTCCCATGAGGAATGTCGGAAAATCGAGCTGAGCGACTGGGAGTGGTGCCGGAGTAAATCAGAGCGGACCCCGAGACAGGTACGGTGACCCCCGCTCTTCTTCTCCTAATTGCGATTTGTATTACTGTGTTATTACTTGTTACTTACTGTTACTGTGATTACTGTGTTATTACTGGTTTTACTAATGTTGATTGTATGGGGGAAAATGTACGATTATGCAGTTTTTATATGTAGATGCGTTATCTTCAGGATTTCACAATTGTTTGTTTTTTGAGGGAAAAGTCTTCTATTTTCTGGACTATAAGCCGCTACTTTTTTCATAGGTTAGAACCATGCGGCTTATACAAAGGTGCGGCTATTCTGCAGATTTTTTGATAATGAAGATAAATACGGTAGATACCGTTTATTTTCTCTTTTTTTCTGTCTAGTTTTAATCAGCAAAGTTGCTGCCGTGTTAAAATGCAGGTTAGGAAAGGATCTATTTAGTTACACACATGTACATTTACTATTCAAAATCCTTCATAGAGCGGATGCGGCTTATATACAGGTGCGGCTTATAGTCCAGGAAATACGGTAGTTTTTTTTTTTTTTTTTTTTACAATTTTACAGTTTTGAACACATATAAATAATGGGCATTTTTCTGCTTTAAAGACCATTTCCCCCCCTAATTTGCATAGCGACTTTGCGTTGGTCTCGAACTAAAAAAAGCGCTATATAAATAAACTGGAACTTGAATTTTGCTTTAAAATTTGCCCTCGCAGGAACAAGAACGACATGGACTGAGTTATCTGCAGATTTATTAAAACATGTTTTAAATTAAAATAATTAGCTTTACAAGAAAAAAAATAAAAAACCTTTTTATAAGGTTCATAGATGTGTTAATCCAATCAAAGCCCGTCCTTTCTGCACCTTTGTCCCAGAGCCGATGCCTTCATTTCTGAGTTTTTTTTTTTTTTTTTTGCCTTATTCCAAACGAGAGGAGTTAAATAATCCACTCCATTAACATTTCAAACGCGTTCATGTTTTAAACAGTCTCTGCAACCGGACAAATTATGCACATCACTCTCCTCACAACAAGCAAAAAAGCCATTTTCTCACTTCCCAGGTTTGTAATTTTCCAGGAAGTGATGCTCTTCACAATGGCCTGAAACTTTTCCCTCACCAGTCACACATTCTGTGCGCTTCGTTTCCAATTTAAATCACATATAGACACGTCTTTAAAAGCCATCGGTGAAGACCTACGGGTTAAAGAGGTTTATAGATCGCGGGAGAACAAGTGAAAATTGTGGTCTATCATCAATCTTCCGCGTAATTGCGTTATTTTTAGCCGCGGCAGGAACCGTATGCAAATGAACGTTTTAACTCAAATGAATTTTTCATCCCCGTGAGTTTTGACTTTCCACGTTCCACGTTTGCTGTTCCTCACCAGCTGATTGAGACGGAGATGCGCTGAAGACTTTCTGATGAAGGTCCTTGTCTTTCATCTCACCTGCTTTAGCTTTTACCTTCGTCTTGATGACGCTGATTAATCCTGCCGAGTGGCTTTTGTCTTCCTTTGTCACTTGATTTGGCCGTTAATTGATGATCGATTGTGCATCGTTAATTTAAGCATGAAAATTCAAATGAACCTGCAGGACTTGTGCATCGTTTGAATAACGCTCATTTGTCTTATAAAAGAAGAATATACATTATAATGTTATTATTATTGCGATTCATTGTATGGATTTTGATTTATTCTGGTTTCAAAAATTGGTCAGTGCAATATTTGCTAAATCAGAATTTGGACTGTAAAGCATTGATAACATTTGCAGGAATAAGAATTAGGAATAAAAGTATAAAAAAAAATATATATATATATATATATATATATATATATCAAAACTATTTTGAGACTATGATTTTAGAAAAAACAGATGTTTTTTTTAACAGCAAAATAGATTTTATACATTGCTAAAATGGATTTATGCCTATATAATAAAAAATAATATATATATATATATACCGTATATATATGGCGTATATATATACTGTGTATATATATGTGTAGACTTTGTTATTATTTTTTTCTGAAACCTTTTTAAATGATATTATACCGCACTATTAAGACGCATTATCGTAATCCCGTAAACGCATAAACGTCGTTTTTATCCTTCACACGCTAGCGTTCGGTCTCACCCGCCGTTGTCAGGATCATGTGATCATTATTTCTCTGTTCTTCTCACCACGTCCTTCATGCTATAAGGAACATCGGGTTTATTACAACAAAGCAGTGGCTTGGTTTTCCCACTACAGTGAGTTCCACTGCAGGCATCACTTTGAAACCGTGGGTAATTGGGAGTTGCAAACAGAAAAGAAAACCCCGTTGTCTTCCTTTAAACTCGGTGTGTTTGGAGGCGAAACAGCAGAGGCTTGAAACCTCCGGTGATTCAGACGGATCCACGAGCTAAAGCAGAGCAGAAGCCTTCAACATCACCACTGACACCTTCAGACCCAGAGCAGGAGTTCAGATCCGTCCACAACACAGACGCCGTCTTGTTAATCCAGGGAAAATTATGAATTATGTGAAGTAGAGCTGCACGATTACCGTATTTTCTGGACTATAAGCCGCACCGGTATATAAGCCGCACCTGTATATAAGCCGCACCTGTATATAAGCCGCATCCGCTCTATGAAGGATTTTGAATAGTAAATGTACATGTGTGTAACTAAATAGATCCTTTCCTAACCTGCATTTTAACACGGCAGCAACTTTGCTGATTAAAACGGGACAGAAAAAAAGAGAAAATAAACGGTATCTACTGTATTTATCTTCATTATCAAAAAATCAGCAGAATCGCCGCACCTTTGTATAAGCCGCATGGTTCTAACCTGTGAAAAAAGTAGCGGCTTATAGTCCAGAAAATACAGTAATCGTTAAAAGATCGCCATCTCTGTCCGCTTCAGCTAAATCATTTAAATATTCTAAATAAGGATGATCTTGCATTGCTTGTCATATTTTGGGGCTTAATTACCTGCGCTAGAACAGTGGATGTGAGTCGAGTGGCAGTCGAGAAACAGGGAGAATGAGTGATTAAACAACAATAAAGTAAGTCTGATATCAACTCTGACATTTTACTACCTGAAAAAGGATTTTATTCTGAAGTGTGTGTGTGTGTGTGTGTGTGTGTGTTACCTGCGGTTTCACACCAGAAGACGACACTCAGCAAACCACACACAGCAAACGTCTACAGCTGAGGACCAAATGATTAGCCCCGCCTACAAAATAATCAGTGTTTGATAAATATTTCAAAAATTCTTTAAAACAGAGCTAATAATCGTGTCCTCAACTGTACATAATTCTGAACCTTGGAATGTAGATTTTTATTATGTTTATTGGTGATTTATTTTCTTTTCTTTACTACATTACTTTTACATTACATTACATGTTTCATTCCATTTATTCAAATTTAAAGCAATGAGTAAAGTGTGTTATTATATTGCTCTTTGACAACCTGGTTTTCAGGGTTATATGTATAAAATAATAAAATCGTCATCTTTATTCTAAGCAAAAAAATCGCGATTCTCATTTTATCCCGAATCGTGGCGCTCGACTGTGAAGTGTTGTCTGGAAAAAGCTGCTTTAGAATCGTTCCTCGTTGCAAAAAATGGATCGGGATGTCTTACGTATGCAGACAAAACACATCAGATTCCGCAACAGCGTTCCCGGCAAAACAGACCAAACCACTGGGGAATTCTGGGAAACTAGGCCACTCACGCACATACACCTGAACATCGACGTGTTCTCCATTTGATCCAGATGATTCCCAGACGTCCACAGTCTGATTTGGTTTTGTTCTTCAGCATCTCACCTTCAGCATCTCACCTTGAGCTCTTCACAAACCGCTGGCGTAATTCGGTCAGAAGATGACACGCCCACTGTAGGAATCCTTTTGCTTTTCTAATAAAATAAAGAGAAGGATTGAGTGAATTGGTGCGAAAATTCCGCTTGAATCTATCACAGGCTCCACATGGCAACAAATTCATTTGAAGAAATAAGAAAAAAAAACGAGGACAAAAAAAAAACCTTAAATCAAGTCAAATGATCTGCCAATGGGGTAAATTTGGGGTAAAAGTTAAATTTTACTCGGGAATGGAGGGAATTGAAAGTCCTTTATTCGTCCCCACAAGAGAGAAATTTAAATGTTGCAGCAGCAGTTCAATTTACAGTAGAACGTTTTACAACAAGAAACAATCAAGTATAATTATATTTTAAATAAGGTTTAAAGAAATATAAAGAATTGTGACAAATATTTACACACACGTATACTGAAGTTAAGTTGAAGACAGCGACAAACAAGTCCCATTGTCTCAAAGAAGCAAATTAACCTTTCACTCTTAATTCCATGCTAGTTAATTTGTCTCGTATGAAAAACATACAACATTTATTGTCTCGTTTCAAGACAATTTGGCTGGACAAGAATGTATTTTTTTTAATCTTTTATTCTCTATTATCTTTGATTTGAACGCCGCACTCATTAACTCACGGCAAACATCTGGCCAGACGCAGTGGCATTTTTCAACCTGCTTTTAAATGCCATTGGTTTTGCGTGTAATTGAGAGATGTTTGACCTTTGGAATGAATGTCGTCCCCCGTTTTCTCTGTCTGGCCTGTTCTATCGTTCTTTCCTCCATTAGACGTTCCACTGGAGCGTATTAGTGAGTCGTGCCACCATACGCTGTGATAAACTATGAATTATTGATGAGAGTGCGCTGTTAGCCTAATTGCTAATTCAAAATTGTGTGAATTCAGCCCTTTTTGTTACCTTGGTTTAATGAGTCTGTGTTGTTGTTCCTGTGTGAAAGTTGTTCAGTCGTAGGGCTCGGGAACCTTTTTGGCCACGAGAGTTAAAAAAAAAACCCCGACATAATCTATGAAATCTAATGTTGGTTTTGTTCGCTTTGCAATAGCCAATTCTGGAATAAAACGGTGTATAATTGCAGGGAACGAAACGTAAGATTGAGAATGTCATACAGCATTGTGATTTTCAAGGGGTAGGAGCTTTAAAGCAGAAAGACATAAACTTGTCTTAAAACACTAAATCAGAGGAATAATTCAATAATTATGTTAAACGATCTAAAAACATTTTCAAAGGTAGCCGGATGCATTCATTAAAAGAGCCACATCCGGCCCGCGAGCCACAGGTTCACCACCCTTGTTCTACAGAAACCTGTCAGGATTTTCAAGGGTTGGTTGGCTCCACCTCCTTGTGACCCTGAAACGGAAGAGTGTTTTCCTTGATTTTCATTGATGAAAAAAATCAAGTAAACCATTGGACTCACCTGGATCATTTACACCCGTTAGTCAGATCCACTGCAGTCTTTTCTTCTGAGTTCCTGTCTTGTTTTTCCCCACAGAGGTCCACAGCTGGATTGGCCATCCCCATATGTGCCTTTCAGGGCACGGTCTCCCTTCACGCCCCCACGGGCAAAACTCTGTCCCTGTCCACGTATGAGGTGAGCAGCGACGGCCTGAAGATCTCCCCCAACAACGCCAAGAAAGTCGAGGTGTACCGCTCCAAGTCGGTGGGTCACGAGCCCAGCGCCGACGACCCTGACGCCGCCAGCGTGGGAGGCGGAGTCGCCGACACCAACGTGAAGATCCACCTGGAGGTGCTGGAGATCTGCGACAACGAGGAGGCCATGGACAGCGTCTCCATCGTCTCCAACATCAGCCAGTCCTCCGCTCACGCCCGCTCTCCCTCGCTCCGCTACTCCCGCCGCGAGAACCGCTTCGTCTCCTGCGACCTGGGCGAGACCGCCTCCTACTCGCTGCTGATCCCCACCAGCATCCCCGACGCCGACAGCATCAACATCCACATCCCCGACACGGTGGAGGCGCACCGACAGAACAGCCGCAGACAGCACCAGGAGGCTGGAGGCTACAGGGAGGAGATACAGCTGCTGAACGAGGCCTACAGGAGGCAGGAGGAACACCAGGGGGACTGACCCCAGGAGCTTCTGAAGGCCCCAGGAGCTTATGAAGACCCCAGGAGCTTCTGAAGACCACTGGAGCTTCTGAAGAACCCAGGAGCTTCTGAAGACCCCAGGAGCTTCTGAAGGCCCCAGGAGCTTCTGAAGAACCCAGGAGCTTCTGAAGGCCCAGCCCGTGAAGAGTTCAAGTTCAAGTTCATTTGTATAGCGCTTTTCTTAGTCCGAGACCAACGCAAAGACGCTATGTTCAATGGCGGAAATCCAAGACTCGAGAGAGAGGACGTCTCCAGGCAAGATGTTTGCTGGAGGAACGGCGAGGGCGATAAAAATAGGCACGATGAGATGCGTGATGAATGGCGTTGGAATTGGGATTCAAGGTGAGCGTACGGGGGGGATGAAGACCTGCAGGATTCGGAACAGGACATAAATTATTCGTTGTGATGTTCAGAGGTGAGACGGATCTCAAGGGCGACTGGAGTGGGTGTGTTCACCTGGAGCGTCACGTGACGTCTCTGGAGGGAACGATCAGGGTGTTTGGAGTAGGGCTGGGCGATTCATCGCAATTCAGAACGTATGATCGTTCACGTTTTTCCAGGACGACTATTTTGATTATTTCTTTAAGAACGCAAGGAGTCATGTGACACGGATAGCTTACAGCTAGTGCTGTCAAAGTTAACGCGTTAACGCACGTGATTAATTTTAAGTGCTTAATCACGTCAATCTTTTTAACGCCATTAATCACAGTTGCATTTGTTTTTACTTTCGGTTTGGCAACGTGCAATGAATAGACCTGCTGTCTCCAGGTGCGGCTCATTAAGATCAGCAGCTCACAGTCATTGAGTTCAGGTGTTGTCACTTAGACGCAAAGTGTTTGTGACACTGACCTACTTTTTCTCTTCTCAACTGCAAAAAAACTTGCTCTGTTCTAAAAGCCGAAGCTTTAGATTCATAGGGATTAGATAAACAGACAACACTGTATTTACCCTTATTTTTAAAAACAGACATTCTAAGCTTTATGTAGACATATGTTTCATGTTAGAGAGATATGCATTTATTAAGTTACAGTTCGTTTTCAGCTGATAAAGAGAAGGCAAAACACACTTCATATTTTAGTTTTATTATTATTATTATTATTGTTACAAAAAGAAATCCTGTTTTTATTAAGAGTGTGACCTAAAACAATATATACTTTAAACTTTAAATTGATGGACACTAATATGTAAGTTATTACATATTAATATGTAAAATTGACTTGTGTGTTTTCTCTTAAAAAAAGTGTGACTCGACCTCGGAGTTTAAAAAACACAGACAAGACATTGCAAATTGAATAAAATTGACACTAAATTATTTTACAGTATTTAAACGAGTGTTTATTTAGTGTTGAGTTTACATCAATTTACATACTACAACTCAATATCCAATAGTAAAAGCTTCAGTCATTTAATCACGATTAAGCACGATTAATTTGGTCAGGGAAGTGCGATTAACTAGTTAAATGTGTCGTTTGACAGCACTAGTTACAACATTAGCAGCTAAAACAAAAAGAATAAACACAGTCTCCGTCAAATTTTGGCTTCAGATTCTGATTGGCTGGAAATATTGTTACTTCCGTCAGGTCCTGCCTGGTTTTAAATGTATTACATTTTTCAAAACTTGATTCAAAAATCACCATCTTTATTGTACAAAATGTGTCTGTGCAGAAAAATAAGGGCAGAAAAATATAAATAAATGAAATTGTTTGTTAATCGTAATCGGGTTAAAATGTTCATTAATTGCGTTTTTTTTTGCGTAATTTTGATTTGAGGCCGAATCGCCCCGCCCTATTTCGGAGGACGACTGAAAGACTAAAAGAAAGCAGACAGACACGTCGCTCTGATGTTCCGTCATTTATCGGATGTAAATGCACACAAAAGAAGATTGAATAGAGGAAATTGCGAGGGCTTTTTGTGAGAGCGAAAGTGTGATGGAAAATCTCCAATAGATATATTTTAGTATTCTAGTTCAGGCCTAGACGGCATATTAAAATGAAAAAAAAAAAAAAACGCCAAATCTGTGTCAGAAATCGTTTTTTTTTTCTTTAGGACTTTTGTCTTGGTTATTTCACACATTTCTCCTGGGCTTTTAATGTGTGTGCGTGAGTGTGTTCACGCTTTTATTTTGTAAATATTTCATCGCTGCCGATTCTGAGGAGGTTTCTGTTTCGCTTTGAATATTTACGCCGTCCGTAAATGTGAAGCAAGTCCAGCTTTAGGTGTTAATGTGTTTAGACGCAGATGAAAACTGGTTTGGCAGCCACTTCGGAAGCACTCGCAATCAGAAAAGTGACCCGGGCCACTGGCTCTCGCTTTAATACCGGCAGGAATCCAGTCACGGAGGATTCAATGGAGCCCTGATTACACGTTTTATCATTTAAGCCCAGTGAAGTCCTTCAAAAATCCATAAGATCCATTTACAAATCCGGATTTTTCCCATTTTAAAAACCATTGATTCCCAGTTGCAGAGTAATTGCCAAGTGGCATCTTTGAATTTCGGAACCACTTTTCCATTTCTGGGCCACGGGGAGCTTCAGCCAATCCCGGCGTCTCTGGGCTTGAAGGAAAGACACACCCCCTGGATTGGTGGCCAACCAATCAGAGAGACACACGCAGAAATTCACACAATTTTGACAAGGATTCGCTGCTCCACCGTTGCAGGAGTCGTGTTAAATTGTTCCTTTTCTACTCGATGTGGATGAAATATTTACACCCCGAGGTTCCTGTGTCCGTAGATAGATTCATTCCCATTTCACTCCTTCTCTTCTCACTGGCGTCTTCATGAATAATCCACGTCTGCAAATGTGTGGTGGTTCTGAGAAGGAAAACCTCTCCGTCCGCCTCCAAAATCTTCCATTTTGTGTAGGAGCAGATGAACCTGGATGTTCCTGTTGCCTTTATTATGATGTTACTTCTCACAATGTTTATTTGCGGAACTTTATGGAAAACTAATGTCTGAAATGTGTAAAAATAAAAGGAAGATGTGTTTAAACACAACGTCGTTCCGGTGTTTATTTAGGAAAACATTTTTCTTCGTTAATACAGAAAAAAAATAAACAGATAGACACACGGATGGATGAATGGATGGAAAGATGAATGGATGGATGTATGGATAGATAGATAGATTAAAAAGACAGATAGATGATAGATAGATAGATAGATAGATAGATAGATAGATAGATAGATAGATAGATAGATAGATAGATAGATAGATAGATAGATACATTGATGGATGGATGGATGGATGGATGGATAGACAGATAGATTAAAAGATGGGTAGATAGATAATACATTCATTCAGATAGATAGATAGATAATACATTCATTCAGATAGATAGACAGACAGACAGATTAAAAGATGGGTAGATAGATTGATTGATTGATCCTGCAACCCTCCAATCACAAGTCTATTATTTCAAACATACAACCGTCCAATCACAACGCTGCTTAGAACCTAGGACCTTTTAGCCACAAGTCCAACTCTACCAATCCCCAACTGCCCTTCAATTAAATAATAAAAACACACATCTGTGTATCATTCTGTTGCATGTGTTCATCAAACTATTCTTTAACTAGCTGTTTAGTTGTCGCTCACACGGCTTAGTAGCGATGGTGTGACATATGTTACCTCACTGTTCAAACATACCAATGGATGTGGCGCTGCTATAATGACGCGTATAAATCCGTGTGAAGCTCAGTTGTCCCTTATATAATCAGCTCTGGCGTGTCGTCTTTGCTTCGAAGCTCTTGGTTCTCTGTGGTCCTTGAATGTTGCTCTCCAAGGTCCTGACGCATCGTCCTCCACGCATCTGCTCAGAGATCAGGATAAGTAAGGATACTTAACGTATAAGCTACCCCAAAACAAGTAAAGAGTCACAAATTTAGAAAAAGACTCGAGAAAAAGTAGCAAATCATCCAATTTTTAAAGAAACTTGAGTAGTTTACTCGTACTGAATTTAGGCAAAAGAAAAAAACTTTATTTTTAATGAAAATTATTTTATGGAAACTATTCAACGGTAGAGCAAAATAAATAAAAAAAAACAAAAAGTCAGTCTCAATC